>SMLS01016346.1:0-13359 GCA_004785975.1 Popillia japonica | reverse complement strand
ATTCAAATGAGCCCGCTTACTGAATATACAAAAGGCCCTAAGTCCTTTGCATAAGTAATTGGAAGATTTAAATGTATTTATCTAATGATTGTGGAAAAATCCCTACGCGAAAGAGCTTTTACTTTGTAACCATTTATAATGAAGTTATACGTAAATATCGAGTTAATCAATTAGTACTTAAATAGACAGATTTTTTCTAAAAAAAATATGAAGTAGGTATATGTTTGTTGTATCTAATTACAAAAGTACGTCGAAATATTTATAATGTTAAGAGATTTCTAATTCGCCAAACAAAATGGTTTTTTTTAGAAAATAGCCTAGATGATATGAACTGTTGTCATCCAGTTACCAATTAAATAGAAAGAAGCCTTAATATAAACTTTTTACCTTTCAGTAAAACTCTACTTATCCAATAATAAATAATTATTTTCCAATAGCATTTAATCACATGTTTTGTCAGATACAGCTTCCAGTTTATGACAATATATGAACTGAGCAAAAGTCGTAATAATAGACGTCCTGGACAACAACGTACTATTTCTTTGCCACAATAAGCATTGTTCTCTAACAATTAGTGTGTGAAAAGGTGTATCATTAAAGACATAATCACCATCATCAGTTTGACCATTAACATCTTTGTACCTCAGGTAGCAATTTAAAGAATTTAACTGGCTAAAATATTGTCACTAATTTGTGAATACTTTGTTACAATTAATGCATTATCTTGTGTAGTATCGTTTTTTCTAAATTTAGCTCTATCGTAAAAGTGCTTTTTATGCTTTAGTTCAGATGAGTAGCTTAGAGATTGTAGTCGCATTTTTCAATTATGGTCCCAATAAGTTAAACAATAATCATTAATTAATTTAGGTATTCTAGACACTATCACGAATATAACAATATGTACAGAAAAATCTCGATTTTCAGCAATATTCAAGAATATCAGTTACAACAATCCATAGGAAGTTTTGTGTGATGCACGTTATCTTAAACTGTTTTTTTTTAATCTCTGAAATCGAGAGTCAAAAAGTATATGGTGACAGGCTAATAACTGATTACGCAGTTAGAAATTGAGAAAGTCTACATGATGAACGGCGAAGGCGAAATGAGCGCTACATGAATGGAGGCAAGAGCAAGCTCCTACAGGACATGGCAGAGGCGTTGGAACGAGGGAAGAAAAAAAGGAACAGTAGACAAAAAGACTGATCCGAAACATTCGAGCCTGGGTAGAGTAGAAGCATCGAGAGGAGAGCTGACACAAGTTCTCTCCGCACACGGCGCATTTGGACACTACGCTAAACGGTTTGAAAAAAAACAAAACAATGCCATCCGGATACTGACTAACACACCGTTTTTGAAAACCACCGAGAAAATAACCCCAGCACGACGGTAGAAGAGGAGATTGTGGATCTTATGATTCGCTCAAAGGAAAACTGGCGCAAGATCCATGACATGCTCAGCACCAACATGAGTAGGAAAGAACAGGAGGAATATGAAAGGCTAAGAATGGTAATGTCCTAGGCTAACACATATGTATGAGAATGAAACTGGACTAGACAGTGCTCTCATGATGAAGAAATCCTATAGCATGGTTCCGGGGGGCACTGAGAGCGAGCAGAGGTGGTTTTAGTAGATATGGCACTGGACCCATGCATGCGGTGTGTATAAAGGATCTGAGGATGCGGGTTTAACAGATGAATCGAAAGTGGGACGTAATTCAGACTTCGATGACAACTTTTGAAAGACAATATTGGAGCAAAATCTGCTACAATCAACGAGAGGAATAGCATAAAGATTGAATACGTTACAATCATCTGTTAACCCTTAATCCCGCGCGTATGGCGTACTGAGTACGCCAACCGGAATATATTTGGTGGGGATAGCACACCGCTTGTCGGGGAGTGTTGTTCTTTTAAGTACCCTTTCAATTAATCGTGTTAAACTGAGGCATCTAATAGGTCGGTAGTGATAGAAACTAATTTTAAAAATATTTTCATTAAAAAAAAGCTTTAGCACCCAGTACGACAACGTGCGACATGTCCGAGTAAGTAACATTCTATTTTTTAATTTTTGATGCCATTTACACGTATCTTTCAACTTATTTTCTCATTATTTTTTGTGAGAACACCTTTTGATACTGGTGAAATTAGGAATATGTTAGAAAATGAGTCGGATGAAGAATATCTAGAAGACACAGATTCAGAGAGTGACGATGAGTATATCGTAACTAGTGACTACGACTCCGATACAGAGCAAGAAGCAGACTTGGAAACCGAAGACCAGGAGGGGGATTCGCAACATTTTGTAGGGAAAGATGGAACAAAATGGGCAAAAAAATCTTTGAGAAGTAAATTCGCTAGAACGCCCACCAGAAATTTAGTAAAGGTAAAGCCGTCTTTGACTTCCTACTCTAAAAATATAATGACAGAACTGGACGCGTTTCTAAAAATTATCGATTTGAATATTATTGATGAACTTATTACGAAAACAAATCTATTTCTCCAAAAGAAAGTTGAAGAGCACTCTTATTCTCGGGGACGAGATCTCAAGTTTACCAGTCGGTCAGAAATGTTGTGCCCTTTAGGCTTGTTAGTGTTAATTGGTTCGAAAAAGCAAAGTAAGACCAACATCAGGGAAATATGGGCCAGTGACATGACGGGCATGCAAATTGCTCGCGCCGCCATGAGCAAAAAGCGATCTTTATATTTGCTGATATCTCTTCGGTTTGACGACAAAAGAGACCGGCCTCAGAGAAAATCGATAGATAAGTTGGCGGCAATAAGAAATATATATTCAAAAATTGTCAAAAACTGTCAAGAAGCGTATATACCGGGTGCATACCTCCCAATTGATGAGAAATTGGAACCATATAGAGGACGGTGTAGCAAATGAATATTCAACAACCAATTATTTAAAACAATCATTCCTTTACAGATATCGGCAAAAATCAGTAATAGAACAATGTACGCCAACGCGCGGGTTTGATGTTCAAAATTTGACACGCGGGACTAAGGGTTAATCGCGACATAAAGAAATTAGGAAAAATCAGTAGCCACAAGTCTTCATGGGTAAAAATCGTTGGTCAAGAGCAAGTGGCTTGATAAGAATCAACCATCTCTACCAGATCCAAAAGCCAACATACATAAATGGCAAATAAATTTTATTTTATCTATGGTGGGATTGTCAAGGCCTAATTTATTACAAGTTGTTCAAGCCCAATGTAACGATTACTGCGGATAGGCACGTTCAACATTGGCTAAGAGTGCAAGAGAAATTCCATGAAAAATGTCCTGCACTCGCTAATCGCAAAAATGGTATTCTTTTATACGACAATACGCGACCACATACAGGAAGAGTGACGCTTGTATGGTCTGTTTTACTGCACCCATCTTAGTTCTTGCTCCAACAGATTACCATCTATTGCGTTTTGTGGAAAACTTTTTGAATGGAAAACCTATAAATCTGACGACCAAGTCAATCAGACACTTGAAACCTTCTGTCAATCTAAACCAATCACCTTTTGCAAGGAAGGAATTGATAAACTACTAGGTAGGTTAATACTAGCAATCAAAAAATATGATAACTCTAGTCAAGTCAATTGCTTAATTTTAAAACTTAAATTTTACACTCCTCTGAATCCCTTTCGCCTACTAGCTCTAGATTAAGCTTTATTCTTCTGTATAAATGGTTACTAACACTGCAAGATTGCATAGGACTTTTCACATGCACCTGTGCTTTACTAGATATAAACCACTAAGAGAAGACATATAAGTTTCTTGTGTAGAATAGAAAACGCTAATAAGGATCAAAAAGTCGGAGAAACCCGCCGTTTAGAGAACGTGGAATACGTTCTCAAGTTTGCCTAGATTGAAGAGTCCTCACTATCAGCCATAATGTGTTATGCTACATTCATATGGGACACAACTATTTCACTGACGGGACAAGTTTCTGTATTAATTTCAAGGCATCTCAAATATTAAAAACAAGCAATTAGAAGACTCATAGACCTTTTCCCCAGCTTTAGAATTTATAAGAAGTATTGAGCGTACGACAACCATAAAGTATAATGCCTGGCTTACATGCGGACTCTTGTCGAATTAGTCGAACAGTTGGGTCTATGTCTGAACCGAGAATTAGCTTTGTATTATTACGAACGTTACAGTGAGAAGGTCACGGGAACTCGACGTGTAAACCACGCTATAGGCGAAAACCTTCTGGTAGGTGAGGGGCGTCAGAAGGTCACTGTAACTCGACGTATCAACCACGGTAGAAGCGAAAACCTTCCGACTAGCGTGTCTAGCGTGATTTGACACGTCGAGTTACCGTGACCTTCTGACGTCCCTAACCTACCAGAAGGTTTTTGCGCCTCTAGCGTGGTTTACACGTCGAGTTACCGTGACATTCTGGTACATACAAAAATAAGTTACAAAGTCTACTACGACTATAGTTGTTTGTTAAAAAAGTTCGTGAGAAAGTTTGTGCAGAATTACACAAAGCATGTAGCACAACAACGGAATTACAATTCCTTAACTTACGATTCACATAAACAACTTTGCAGATATTGTGGTACTCAACGATTTAAAAAACAGGAATATTTTCAGATGAAGTAAAGATAACACCACTAAACTATCAAAGTGTATGTAGTGGTTAAGCACCATAAGTAGCATCAATTTAAGAACAAATACCTACGAATACATCGGTTAAGTGTTTTTATGTGCTATTCTAAACTAGTAGACATCACAGTACGGATAAGAACGCGATCAACTATTCTGATATCCAACGACATATCTTATATCTTTCACTAAACGGTCAGGAAATACGTATCCCAGAATTAAGTTTTGGCATATTGTTATTTGGGTATTTCACACCTCACTTGTTATCAACCGAGAGCATTTATATGCAAATATTTTGAATAATCCTAGCGGTCTATATCTCCGACAATTTCTGTTATTCGTCTTCCACGTTGAAGTAAATTTATTCATAGAAGTAAGAATTCTAATTTAGTTCTGATGCGTGCTTTCTTATTTAAGAAATTTGTGTCTGGATAGAATTAATGCAGTATAAGGTAAATTTTGTTTAGTATATAAAATAATTTATTTAAAAATACATAACAAGAAAAACAGATATCTCATCCAACAGTAATACTGATCTTAATAGGCAGCTGTTTCTGCCGTTGAATTTAGATCATATAGTTTATTATCTTCATTAAATATGTATTACATATGTATTATGCATTAGGTTAACTTATAAAGGACAGTTATATTCTATGGGAAACTGTTTTTCGTTGCAAATACTTAATACAACGTAAATTGAGAGTACACGGGTCTTATATTTCTGAACGTGTAACTAACGTTATGGCTACTTCCGCTACGCAATTTACCGCATATCCTCATTTGGTCAATTGATCTTTTAGTAATTACTTCACCCTTACTTGATTATAATAGGGCGTGCAGTCTCCAGAGACGAATTGGATTTTCTGGGATCCTAAAGATAACGTTTATTGTGGTCATTTACTTTCCTATAACGTTTAATTACTTCGCTCGATTTTATCTACGTTGATCGTCAGCATTTTTAATTTGAACTCAAAACCAACACCCCGAGATACCACTCACATACTCTGGAATTAACGAAGCCTGTCCGTTATGGGATATTAAAATAGTTTCACTAAAGGTTACGCGTTGTAGTAATAACAGTTTCAAGGCATTGTATGCACTAATGCCTTGAAACTAGCTTGATTTAACTTAAGACGCCTATCTAACAAATATTTTCTTAACTAGAAAAGGAAAGTTAGTAGCAAGAAACGTCAATGCTTACAAGTTTATATTCAAACAATAGTTATTTTACTTCAAACTACACAAAAGGAACTTTGCTCTATCTGATGTCATTACACAACGTAACTGTGATAGCTTTCTTCAAAAAAGAAGAAAGCTATCTCTAGTGATCACTGGGAGAGACACAGACTGGCTTCTCTAGTTGAAGTCAAATACCTAGGTATTTTCCAAGATCGGAAAGTTGCCTGAAGCATTTTCCACTAAAGAAACTTGGAAGCTAAGCCTAAAATCATCCTATAAACCTACCTGTGTTGAATCAGACGCATGATCACATACGCCTCAGAGTATGGTGACAAAAACTAAAGAACCAGAGCGGCGGAGGTCTTACTAGACCTTGCTACTTTGGACCTCTTGTGAGAAAGAAAGTTCGCTTGAACGAAGCACAGTAATTCAACTTAAAATTCTACGAAAAGCAGGAGACTTACCTGAAATAAAATACCAAATTACACAAAAATTTGGCATAGAAAAACAGTTCATAACCGCCAAGCGTTGGAGCGAGGGAGGAGGTACACATATATGACGCAAGATGTAAAATCCCAAAGGCACTAGGTCCAGGCCTAACCGTTTTTCAAACAGAAATATGTAGCATGAAATAACATGTTTAAAAAGGACGTTTTCTCAGACAACCAAACAGCATTAAAGGAATGCTTGCCTTTGAGTGCAAACTAATATGAAATTGTCTCCTCACCCTCAAAGCTGCGAGCCAAAGTAACACAGTTTGACGTAGATATTAAGACATTGAGGATGTAGGGGTAATGAGATTGTCAATGACCTTAGAAGGAAAGGCGTAGAGTCTCGATTCACTAGAACCATCTTGGCAACTCATTTTCAACAATAGGAGACTAAACAAAAGATCTCGCATTGGATCAACATACCAATACTAAATCAATTAGAAAAGTTAATTTAATTTCTCAGTTACTAAAATTAGCTCTTTGCTAGACCAGACTGCTCAAGAAATGGCAAACGTGGACAAAAATAAATACCGATTCTACTCGGAATATAGAGAAGCAGCAGAGCACATTGTGTGCGATTGACTGGTGGTGGTCTCACAGAGGTATCAGTATCTCGAGCAGCACCATCAGGAAGCGGCTGGTGGTAGAACCACAGCTTAGCTTAGGAAATAATTAGGACTAAAAGATTAAGGACCCACAGAACCTCAATTGCATAGAATATCAGCCAAGAAATTGTTTCCTTAAAACATTTCAAATTAACTGTCCGTATACCTAAAGGTTAGGTACTAGAAATGAATGTTATCCGAAATAAATTTTTAAAAGAGTAGGAGTAACGGAATAATGTAAATCATCGAAAGCAACAAGACCCTCCTTTAAAATGATAGGCTTTTTTGGTCGGTTTCAGTAACGAGATGAGGATTTGTTTTACATAACCAATCCGTTGGATAATGACCTATTTGGGAAATTAATTCACGATCACGTTATGTACAGCGAGTTATAAGCAACGCTAACCGCCCGGATACAAACAGAAATTGCGCGCAAAGTGATTTGTGTGCATCGATATCCCGTCTCTTTAGACTGTTATCGGAGGACTCGTTAATGAAATAAATTTGATAGCTTGTTTGAATACATCGTATACAGATGCTTCAACTGTAATTACTTGCGATATATCACCCTCCCAGTATATTATTAAAAGTGGAAATTATCTCCAAATTTATTCGGTACCGATGTGCTACAACAAATAGACAGGATTCCAATCTAGAATTGATTATCGTTAGACGTTCGTTCTACTGTTAGCAATATACACAACATGGAATATTAGCTAATGTCTATATACCTTCCTGATAACTTAAATTTAAGTTTGTAATTTGCATTTGGGATATGTGGTTGTTAATACACATACTCATAAAAAAGATATGCCGAAAGAGTTACTTAATTTCATCACAATGGGATTTTTCATATAAGTAAATACAGTCCAACCAACTAAAGTCGCTTATTCCGTTATACCCTTTTCTTGCAATTTTCATTTATTTAAAACAAAAGAAATACGGAGAAAGAGCAATCACGATTTAGTTTGTTTGGCATAAAACGAATTTAAATTTAATTCCCTAGTTTTACTGTGTGAAGTACGAGAAAAGTAACTGCCATTGATTAAAATTCTCTAAAATTCAGTGAAAATAAAAAGAAACGTTTCTGTTGGAATTCCTCTTAAATCCGCAATTCCGCTTGTCATGGCAGGTTGCGTTTAGATTTAGCAACATACAACATACTGCATCCAACGCTACGTGATCCTTGTTTACGGTGCTTCGTAGAAAGACGAACGCCCGAGTATTAAGTATAACAGAGCTCTGTTGTCTGTTCTTGATTTATGTTTAAGGAAATTGAAACTTTGAAATTCAAGTTGCGCAAGGGCATACAATTTTTTTCTAAAAACAAGGTGCCTTCTTCATACATTAATTATTATATTCTCCTTCAACTACAAGATATATACATATTTTGGGCTCAAAATGCTCTATTACAGCTGCTTGCAACTCGTTCCCGTCCTTGCAACGATGTTCCCTAACATCTCTTTTAATTAGGAAATATGTATAAAATGATCACTAGTAGCCATATTCGAACTATACAGCAGCTGTTACAATGACCGCAGCTGGGTGGATGCTCATCAGCGAACTATTAGTGCTTTAACTAATATTACCTATAGATGGTACAAAAAATCGTATTTTCCAATGTTTTGATAGAAAAGTTACCTCATTGTGGGGTCACATTCAGGTCTTTTGCGTTTACAGTAAGTAGGTACGAATCTGCGGCAGGACATCTTTCGTTTAGAAGGGTCAAACTCAGTGCTTCGCAGAGTTTTATATTAATGATATTGCTGATAAGCTTAAAATTTCAAATGTTGAATATGCAGATAATAGATATTTTGGCACACACTGCAAACGTCAAATAGAAGGCGCAAACTATACATCTATCACTTAATTCATTAAACATATGTATAATGAAACGCATATTCATACATTCATTACCAAACGAACATGGTTCGTAAATACATTCTTTTATTTCACTTAATGGTAGCTACTGATGTAAGTATATAACAATAGCTTTGTTCGCGGAAGACATCCTCGAAATGCCCAAACGTAAAGAGCATGCGCAATAAAGATTTCACCGTTCGCGGTAAATGTATGGCATGTCCCGAGCATAATATCCTCCGTTCGTAGAGTACAATTACTTTATCCGGGATATATCTGTACACGTCCGATATGCCCGCGCAAAAGACCAAGAGCAATATGTCCATGACATGCGCAGTACGCTTGAAACAGCTTCAAGATTGAGCCGTTCGGAAGGGTTATGTGCGTGTGTTATATAACTTACCTGTTGTATCCATCATTTTTTCAGATAATCACAGTCGATTGTTGTTTTTGGTTATGTTGTTTTGGTTTATGGGTTTATCTATAAGTAAATGTCACTTTTGTACGTGAAGTTGCTGCAATTGCAATGTAATCCACGCCCTCTAACGTTCTAGGCTCGAATCACGCGGAATATTATCGTTCGCGGTACAAAAAAAACCGCGAATATGCTCCGAGCATGTTCACCATAACAAATGCGCATTTCATACCTTTCACACATCCATGATATACTCGCAATATGCCCAAGATGTGCCAGAGATTATTTCCGCGAACAAAGCTAATAGCTTTGTTCGAGAAAATAATCACGGGCATAGCACGGGTACATTGTGGACGTGTCATATATGGATGTCCTGTCGTGAACATGGTCTGAGCATAACCGCCATTTCTTGTTCCGCGAACGATATTGGACTATATCAACATTCCGCCGAATTCGGACTTAAGGCGTTAGAAGGTGCGGATTACGTAGCAATTGCAGCAACCTGAGATACAAAACTGACATGTACATCACATATAAACCAAACTACCAACAACGCAACAGAACGTAGCTAGTTATAAGTAATATATTATTATTACTGGGAAAGATGATTGATCTTGAAACGTACTGCGGATGTCAGAAGTGTACTGGATACCTCCCGGATAATATAAATGTACACTACGAACAGAGGATATTATGCTCGGGACATGCCATAGATTTACCGCAAACGGTGAAATCTGTATAACGCATGCTGTTTACGTTCGGACATGCTGTGGGTGTCTTCCGCGAACGAAGCTAATAATTGTAAACATAAACTACTTCGGCCATTTGAGTGTGTCGTATTGAATGATTCCCAGGCCAAAATATTTTCATCCACCACTGACAAATATAGCCTGACTATTACTTCAGTAAGTGGGCGAATCCGCTATTAAAAACGGCTACAGTGCATCGCAGCTGTTCGCTATCTAAGTTGGCAATTACAGTAGGAAACTATAGGAATTTGCAGAAGAATAAATATTAATATTTCTTGAAATAAAGTTCACTTACATCTTAGCAGATAAAAAGATCGTACATTAATCTTTACTATTACTTCGCATCAGGATACACAGATACAGGTATGCCGACGCGCAACTTATGCATACGTCATTGCGAAGCATTAATTATTAAATACAAATCCCGCCTACAAAAACAACGATTTTCACCTCTATTGAAATAAATTACAAATGTAATTTGCCTCGCACTGACGTCATGCGCGGCTTTGACGATGTTTGGTTTTGAAACGAGCATACCTGTATCTGTGTATCCTGCTTCGCATGTAATAGTTTTGAGTAATAATGCAGTGAAATCTATTATGCGGATTGCAGGTCGATAATTTTGGTAGGCCAGTTTCTAAGCCAACAATTTTCGAGACAATGATAGAAAAATTAGTATGACATACATATTCTTTTGAATTTTTGCTATGCGACTGTTGTGCACAATAACACACGCAATGTTTTCCTTTGTACTTATCTTAAGAAGGCATGAAAATTGTGTGAATTCAACGATTTTTTGTTCAATCCGCTATGGGTACATAAGTCAATCATACAACCATACTTTCGGTTACCAAGCACACAACATTCGTCTAATACAAAACTTCATCCTTATATTGAAAGTGATGCTATCACTGAAGGAATGATGTAGGCCACATAGTAAGCGGTCATCTGCTATGCCCACTTTACTTATTGAAACAGCATACGATAATTATATTGTTGATGTTGAAAATAGTATTTGTAGCGATCCGCAACGTTTTTGGTCTTTTGTTCGAAGCAGAAAGGAAAATACTAGAATCCCTGGTTTGCTTAAGCATAACGGCTTAGAATATTCTACGACCGTAGATATAGTAAATGCGTTTGGGCTTTATTTTAATAGTGTCTTTATTGAGTCTCGCAATTATGATTTGCCATTCAGAGAAGATGTACGCAACAGCACTGTAACAATTACTGGCATGTCTGAAGCTGAAGCTGCTCTAAAGAAATCTAAGGATACTTTTACGCCGGGTTCGGAGGGTATACCTAGCTTTTTAGTAAGGGATTGCGCCTGTATTTTTGCTGTACCATTGCACACTATCTTTAATCGTATCCTAAAACATTCGACGTGTCCAACACTTTGGAAGGTGGCACATATTTGCCCGGTGTTGAAGGCGGGTGATAGCTCGGAATTGTCAAATTACCGACCGATTTCACTCCTTTCCAACTTCTCCAAGGCCTTTGAGCAGCTACTATGTAAACAACTATATCCTTTGATCAGTGAGCACATATTCCATACCAACACGGATTTGTACAACGTCGTTTAACAGTAACTAATTTGGCTTGCTTCACTCAGTATGTTTCTGAGGTGATTGATGGAGGTGGTCAGGTCGATGCAGTTTATTTGGATTTTAAAAAAGCTTTTGATCACATCGATCATTATGTCCTTCTCGGAAAACTTCATTCCGTTGGCTTCTCTGATCCTTTAGTTTCGTTATTCCACTCTTACCCGATAGACTCCAGGCTCCAATATGGGTCCTCTGCTCTTTCTGTTGTTTATTAATGATTTTCTCAATACACTCACTTGCAATAAGCTTATGTTCGCTGACGACCTAAAATCGTTTTCCAGTATTGAATCTCTCTTGGGCTGTATACTTCTTCAACGAAACATTGATTCTGTCTCATCTTGGTGTGACATCTTGGTGTCAGACTATCGCTGAACGTATCTAAATATACTACCATGGTGTTCACCAGGAAGCTAGCACCTCTCCAATTCCACTACAAAATAGGCAGCAATATCTTAACGTCGGCCACATCCATCAGGGACTTAGGAGTCTTATTTGATCCGTCTCTTTTCTTCACCAGCCATATTAAGGAATTAATAACTAAGTGTTTAAAACTCTTTGGTTTCATCTATCGCAACTGCAGGAACTTCCGAAATTTAACTGCTTTGAAGACCTTGTTTTACAGTTTGATTATATCTCGTTTGGAATACGCTGCAATTATCTGGTGTCCTATTTATACAACTCATAGCAACTCCGTCGAATATGTTCAGCGTAGGTTTTTAAAGTTTCTTTACTTTATTACTGAGGGATTTTATCCACCTAGAGGCTATGACCATTCACTGCTCCTGTCTCGGTTTAGTTTCTCTTCCCTTTATACCAGGAGAATGGTAATTATAACGAGACTTCTTTTTTCTTTGCTTCATAATGAGCTTGATCGCCCAGACTTACTTCTCAAAACTAACTTCCTAGTAGCATTTATGTATAAATATATATATTACTTTTTCACTCATGTACTATCCGTTTGTTTTCTACATTTCCATATTTCTCCAGGATCAATTTTCATTTACACTAAGTATAATTTAGTTATAATTCAGTTCTAGTGATCTCTTTGTTTGGAATTATTATTTTGTATTGTAATTTGTATTTATTCTTTGCTGTCGTGCACATATATATTTGTTTTCCTGTAATTGCGTGTAACCTGTTGGAAAAATATACCTTATTATTATTATTATGATTTACCTACTACCGTACCTCAAAAACAACCGAATAAATCAAATAAACTAATTCAAATAAACTATCATTTTCTGAATTCATAATGCTGGAATTCTTTACAACTAGAATTGTTTTTTACATCAAATTTCGAACGTTTAGAATTAATAAATACTGCCACCACACATTCTTTCTTTATTAATGGCAAAACAAGATAATCAGACCTTAATCTTAGATGTATTAATCCGAGCTTTCTTCTACTCTTCTACTCATCTTGGTACTCCGCAGCTTTTATTTATTTTAAATAGGTATAATCAAGGACACAAAAGTTTCAGAATGTTTAAAATTTTTGATAGTATCTTACAACATAAAGAGGTCATAATTAATCATTATTCTTGTACTAGCGAACAAGAAACTTCAGAAACATATGTAGACAACGAAGTAATAAAACCTGGACTCAAAGTGCAAATAAAAATGATTAAGCTGAAATGATGCTATACAGCGATAGCCTTTGTGATAAGTATAAAACTTATATTACTTTATTATCCAATGTTATATAAAAAAATACTACTTCTAATTAGTAATACTTATTTCCAACGACTTATAGCAGTTAGTCAAAAACACTAGCCATCATTAAAATACATATTTATAGCTGTCGAAGCATTTTACAATAATGACATAAGATAGTTTAATAGGTAATAAA
>SMLS01016340.1:0-12492 GCA_004785975.1 Popillia japonica | reverse complement strand
GGGTCACTATACTCGTTGTATCCAATATTCCTACGCATCTGAAGAAATAAGCTTCTCAGTCCCAATATGAGCATACTGGAATTATGTCTGTAAGTTCCTTACACATGCTTAATAAATTTGATAGTCACACATACGCAACAATAATCATAAAAATCATATATTATATTGTTTCAGGTTGGATTCGAGGTTACCGTTCACCAACCGTCAATGAAAATCGAAGAGGACGCAAACGGACCGAATATCGGAGAAAATATGGGCAGGCTACGGCACTTTATTGAGCAAAGTGGGCCACTATATTCGTTGTATCCGATATTCCGACGCTTCCCAATCAAGAAGGCAGGTTGTCATCTCCAAGAAGTTGGGTGAGTACATTTTGACTTTAATACCCTGCGATTGTCGGTAACTGTAATTTATGTATGTACATATACCATTTAATTAACGTAATTACTTGAACCATGGTTTTAATTGCATTCATTACTAAATTTTTCTTTCTGAACCAGTCGAGTTTAATGCCTTTATAATCAATATCTAAGGTGTCCACATATTCCAAAACTATCTAATTATTACTTTCTTAATGTACGTTACGTACGGCATTGTTTCTCAAACCAATTCATTCTCTGGTTAGCTTTTATAATCTTCGCATTAAATTTTATAGTAATAAAATCTTTGGCTATTTTTTCCAAACTTTTTGAGTATTTTCAATAAACTTTTCCAGTTATTTTACAATAGGACTGTGATCATCTGTTGCTATTTTATTTATTTTTCCTATTTCTTTTAAAAATGTATCATTAAACTCAACTTTATTTTCGATCACCTGTCTAGTGTATCGTAAATTATAATTATTATATATTACTAAAGGAAAGAAACCTTACGTATGTTTACTAATGCACTGTTTCTGTAATTAATGCAATACTTCTCAATTTTTTAAAATCTTATGCAATTACTAATTCTATATTCAGCAATTCCCTTATATCTTTAAAATATACAATTTAATTGGTCCCTTCTCCTTCCATATAATCTCTTCTCCGTTGTGTCCTGTGTTGTGGCGTTACAGTTCGAAATACATTTGTAAATATAATTTACTTACTTTATGGGGCGCACCATTTTTATTAAATTTGTTTTCTGTTTTAAGATGTTATTTACACAAGCATAAGTAGGTCTTGAAGTCAATTAGAATCTATAATCTTTTAATACTGGTTTCTGTTTATAGAGCGCCGGTTTACTGAAAGATGTGTAATAATACTACAAATATAAAACAAACTTATAGGTATTCAATTAAATAAACTTAAATACTGGTTCCAATGTATTAAAAAAATTACAAATTCGTAAATAACGATATGTGTATCTGCGGAGTGCAGAGTTTTAATATTTGGTATAAAAACCGTTGCTTTCGAGATATTTCTGTGACCTTTCGTCCATTGAATTTACTAAATTCTCGCGATAGTTATGACCACATAAGCGGACTCATACTGCAGTAACGTTTCGTGTTAAATGGTCAACGTTTCGTACATTTCTGTTAGCATCATCTTGCCAATTGTGAACGATTAGACCCCAGAGGTTCACAATAGGTTTCGGATCCACCGATCGGGCAGGCCGTGGTACCTATAACATTAATTTCTTCATGCTTTGCGAACCAAATTCGGACGATGTTTGCAGTGTGAATAGGCGAATTATCTTGGACGAAATATATAGAACCGTCGGGAAAAGAAGTACGGACACTCGGTAGCAAAATATCTTCTATTATGGTCACGTAGTCTCCGCTGGTAAATTCTTGTGGAATAGATACCAGTTCCGCTGGACCAACAGCACACATCCAACCTCAAAATGCGCAGTTTATTCGACCACTTCTAGCAAATTGAACATGCTTGGGTTGATATCTAGTCAAATTACGCCGCCATAGAATTGGGCACGTACATCGGAGACCGATGTTATTTAGTTGTTTTATTATAACGTTTGAACTTTTCAGCCCAAATTGCTCCTTGATCTTGTGTGTTGTAGTGAAAGGATTAGCCAATACCCACTGTTCTATTTGAGCTACTTGCTGCTGACTTAAATAAGGTCTACAGCCGGTACGCAGCAAATTCTAAGGTGATCTGTCTTCAACATTGTTGTTCCGATAACGAGATATCCAACGGTGAATTTGTCTTCTCTGTTAATGCAACAAAATAATGAATAAATTATGTTTCTTGCCAGTACTTTCAATACATTTACTTACCGAAAAATCTACTTCATCTGCAATTTGATGCGTGGAGTATTCAACATCTCTAAGAGCAATAATTTTACCCCGTGTTTCAAAAGATGATTCATGACGCAGATTTGCAGCCATTGTAAACGAAAAGTAGGCGACGCAACGACAGTCTCGAATGTTGTGCGAGACAAAAGTCATCATAAGAAAGTGGCATTTGAAAAATGTATATATTGAAAATAGTTATTGGTAGAAAAGATCCTCCTAAAACGTCTCCTTTGGTTTATAGACATCAAAGACAATACAAAATATGAATTCTATACTTTATTGTATGTATATTGTATCTTGAGAATATCGAACCATAGCGATGCTATGCTAACTCGGATATGTTTACATTTAAAGTAGATATACTAATCGCTCATGCCGAGATAGTTAGACGTCAATTATTAATTTCGCTGTATCTATGTATATCCGTATGTACTATCGCCGCCAAAAGTGGCGAATCGGACTTCAAGCGATATGATCTTTCGTATACCTGCGTAACATCCGGCTAATCGCTCTGGGCGACTGTAGTTAGAGACAGATACGTACATAGCAGGTAAATTTGAGGCAGAACGATTTGCATGAAATGCAAAGCTATTATCAATAATTTCGTTTAACATCGTTGCATTTACTCTATATTATAAATAAGTTCTTAAGTTCGTGTTCTTCAACGAATTTTGTACCGTTAATGTCGGCAAATTCTGAATATATTTTTAATTACGAACATCGTTCAAATCCCAAAAAATTCTTAGAAATAATACAGACATTTTGATATCAGACACATTGTATTTTTTTGCGATCATATTTATTTCCAGTATATTCATAACTCGCTTCCTTTAAATTCATTTAAATGCTCGCTGCCCTTTAGCCTGCAGGTATACGGCTTGGTACAACTGCCCAGTTATTTTACCTGAATAAACGATTCAGGGCCGAAAGCCTATAATAGACGCGTTTTATTGCAGTTGGATTCGCTACTTTTGGCGGCGATAGTACATATCGCTATACGGTTCCAATTCTGATATCATACATCAACGTAGTTAAAGTTCAAAGGACTCCAAATAGCACGGATTAACAAACAAGGATTGGTGCAGTTCAGTGTTATTATAAATGCGACTGAAATTTACGCCGCTGGATTATGTTGATGTTGCCCAAGCATGGGTTTGAGAGCAAGGCCCTATAAAATGAAAGCGTACCGCAAATTGATACAAAAATGTAAAAGAACAGGATCTGTAACCGACCTATCAAGATTAGGAAGGCCAAGAATTAGTGATGTCCAAGTTGCAGAGGTTCTTTATGTAAATCATTATATAGGCAGAAGTAATCCATTATTATCAGTAATGCAAACGCCCTATTCAACCGATTGCAAGTGCTGTTCACCACGGTTTAGACAATTATACAAAATTCTAAAAATATATCCATATAAACTGACACTGCTGTTTGAATTAAAGAAGGCAAATTTAGCTACTAGGTAGGAATTTACTTGGCGAGTAATGGGTCAAATAGACGTTTAACCGGAATGGTTAATTCCGAATTTTATGGGTAGATGAGACGCATTTTGCATGTGGTCATGTCAATACTCAACTGTAGAAGTTGGTCTGCGGAACTTTTTCAAGAAATCGTTCAAGAAAGGCCTTCGTGACAAGAAATTGCCTTCTGCTGTGTTTGTACAGCAGGTTTTACCATTGGTCCGTCTTTCTACGAGGAAATACAGGCTGAGGAAACCGTACCTATCTGCAACTGTAAACGGTGAACGAAACTTGCAGACGCTAAGAGATTGTTAGTCCACCGTCGCAAAAACGACCGCCACGAAACATCGTTTTATGCAAGATGGAGCGCCCCCACATATTTTGCGATTGGTCGAAACAAATGTCGGCCAACTATTTTCAAGATAGCGTGTTAAGCAGACATATCACAAATTCATGGTCACTAAAATCGCCTGATGTTGGCAAAATGGTGCAATTCAACCAGAAATGTTGTAGAATACTATGTACATTTTCAAGGAAAGGTGGGTCATCTTGCAATAATAAAATGGTATGATGTATTCCCCGCAAACATGGATAGATGTTGGTTTTGTCTTCAGCGGTCATTTTTATGTATATCTGAACGTATATTTCTATTCAAAGACGTTTATTTATGGGTCCGACCTAACAACTATTGTTATTACATTTTACTTATTCCATTTTTACCACTCATTTACATACATTATTTCTAACAACTTCTCATAAAGACTGCCAGTTTATGTTGAATCATGATAATCAATACTTCCATGAAATTGTAGTTGTGTGAACTCTTATAATGAATATACAGGACTGTATTATCTGTATTGTGTATAATGGTAGTTCTTAGTGGCGAGGTAGAGTATATGTATCGAGGATAATAGCGTAGCATAGTACAAGTTAGTGGTATGGTATAGTATCCAAGTAGTCGTAGCGTGGTGCACTCGTGGAAAGTAAAGATAGGACAGTTTCTATAAAATAACATATTGAAAGTATCCAATGTATTACTTTTCTGGGTGTATTTCAGTAATGTCGTGTAATTAGTTCTGTAATGTAATGTATGTACTTGGTCTGAAATAGTCCAATATAATCTAATTTCGTTGTGTCCTTGCAATTTTTCAATTGAAATTATTTTGCAAATACAAATAAATTGAACCCTTATTCTTAATAATTAGTTCATTAGATTACTGTTCTTGGCACTGTCGATGATAAACATACGGGTTTTAGTATACTTCTCAATTTTAGATAATCTAGAAACTACAAGATCAACGATCTTTCAGTTTTTGGCGATATGCAGAGGATCGTGTAAATTATGTTACACAAAGCAATTACATTATATTGATATATTCATTATAAAGTTGTTTTAGACTACGATTTCACAAAGTTCAAAACAAATTCGCGGAGTGTGTAGAATTATCTCTAGATATGTACTTGCAATTTGCTACGCAACTCTGCTACACTACTAAACTACCACTTTTGCCTATAATTTGGTATTCTACCATATGTTACCCGTGGAATGACGTAATTATCAAAAAAAAACTATGACATAATTATCAAAAAAAAACTAAGGGTCAATTGCTAACTTATAACCTTACACCAGAATAAATCGTCTGTAAATAAACATTTTGATCCGGAAAGGATGCAGAAACTGCAGTTATACGTATCTACTCATCTTTGAAATCAGAGCACCATTATTGCGAAACTTAGTTTCTAAATATTGATGTACTTATTTAACAGTCCAAGTACTTCACATGGTTGTTTAAAATCTGACCTACGAATTAAAAATAATTCTAGAGTAAATCTGTTGTATCTGAATTTTTTGTTTCTTGAACTGAAAGTTGTGGTTGTTGGTTGGCCCGTTGTCATTTTAACCGCCCTGTAGCACAGTGCCTAACACGTTCGTTTCATAGTCCAGTGGGGGCTTCGAATCCCGGTATGTTCTTTCTGGATTTGATTTGCTGTAGTTTCCCAAATTCCACGACAAATGCCGAAAGACAATATTTAGGGTTGGTCAACAGCCGTAGACGTAATAATGAGTCATGGCCAGCCGATGCCTCCGTAATTGGCAAGCTGTTGAAAGATGTGAAGGAGTGAAGGATTATTCCGAATAGATACTGTTATGTTGCTTATTATTGAAATATCTTACTACTACTAGTATTATTACTACTGTCTCCTTATTACTATTACATTTAAATTATAAACTATTAAACCAAAATAATTAAATTAATTAATAACCAATTAATAAAAAAAAATCCAGACAAACGGCGTGCACAGGGAGAAATCAAAAAAACCCAGATTATAATGTGAAAAATTTTATTCGTCGAAATTTATTGTTAAACACACCACAAGCATACACAATACATAATTACACTCATCTGGCTTAACGATATATTTCAAGCTGGAATTACAAAAAACATCTTTAAAAGTATCAAGTGGTGAAGTTCGGTATTCATCGTCTGGTAGCCCTGGGTGATACTGAAATCAAAAGGGAGGGGAGAGTTATTGATAAGTTAAAAAAAATTGACATAAGAGAGAAGTCGCAACAAAACTTGCGTAAAGCAAAATCATCGAAAAAAGGCTTATACTTAATAAGTGGAAAGTGCCAGTTAAAACATAACTCATCAAAATTAAAGCGTACAGAAGAAGGAAAACCAGCGGGAAGAGGAAGGATTTCAAACAGCAGTACAGCAGCGGAGACAGTAACGCGGACAGCAGAGGGACATCGGATAACACACACACGCACCCACATCGTACCAATCAATTGGGAAATTATAAGGTAAGGGAAGAGGGAGGGCGGTTTTACTTAATCAACTGTAAAAATAATTCACATTATAATCTGGATATTTTATTACAACTAACCGTTTTTATTTGCGTCATTCGTGACACAACAGTACTCTATATTTTCTTCAGAATCTTACAGGTTTAGTGCGATTTTTCAATGTATCTTGTACTGCAGTACATTCACGTGTTTCTAAACTTTAAGTCACTTCCACCTATAAGTTTTCACATGCATATACTGACTTCATGTGAAGTTAAAGTTACACTTCCAATGATGATGAACAATATTACTTGTGATTAGTAATCAATATCTGAGGATGTATGTGTAACAGTCATTTCTCTTTACTTTGTTCTATGTAGTCAAATCAAATCACCGAATCTGTTATAATAATCTAGTAAGTATTATTCTTAAAATTAAGGTGGCTAAGTAAAGTAGCACTCCATTTGAAAGTATGTAGTTATTTTGTATCGTGAAGCTTCATTTATTGGAGGTTTATCATCTTACAAGTGCTTGGTATTATGTATTTCCATCTTTCATAATTCTATTAATGAAGGCAAATTTTCTAAAACCATCGATTCCGAAATTTCTCATGGACAACTACCTCAATCGACGATTGCAACATCATTTGTGGAGAAGCTAGAATTTAACTCTATCCTTATTAATATAAAACAGTGGGTAACTTTAGTAACAGATCTTAAAATTGTTAATCATTCGCGATTAGGCGCTATCTAATCTTTAATAAATTTTAAACACCTTGTTACATTAAACGTTTTCGTATGAAACATTGCCAGGCGATGAATCTTCCTGTAAACGGCTCCAAACTAAATATAAATTCTCTCTAAAACTGGTGCTAATTTAAATTTTGCTTTGGCTGATCAGATATGTGAATAATTTGTTGTAAGTTGTAACTTGCATTATCTAATACAGTACCACTATGCTGCCAAATGTAGTAATACACGACAGCAATCTCTTTACATTTATGTGATTAAGTACAACAACTTCTTCATATTGAGCTCTATAGGAATATAAAACATTATACCAAAAAGTTATTAAATTAGGCATAATCTAAAGTAGTGGTATTCTTACAGATGATGCAACGATCTCTATGTTCTTCAAGTACTTGTGCTTAAATCATGTGTTCTCCGACAAAATAAGTCTTGTATTCTGTCTCATGCCTTGGCTTTTATTTGTATTAGTTCTCATTAATTCAATTTAGTCAACGCCGTATATTTCGCATGTCTTGTTCCTAACTTAAGGGCTACAAAGAATTGGATTAGAAAAATTAGATAACATGATGCTAAATTAAGATTATGCTATTTATTTGTTGATCGGCGCATTTAATGCATTACTAGCTTACAAATATTCGGGTTATTTTAACTAATAGACAGATTAATTTATTTCCTATGAATTAGTAAGTAGTCTGTACGATCTGCATTAATTCTCTTCGGCTTATCTCGGTTTCTACAAGTTTAGGACCCGTAGCATCTAGCTCTCATCTTCCTAAGTAAAATTTTAGTCCATCCATTGGCAGCACTCCTATTCATCAATTCTGGGCCTGTCTATTAGTATTTGTATGTAGTCAAATAGTATCATACTCGTTTCAACATGAAGTTTCCCAATTTAACTCCCAAGACTCCATCGATTTTTAACTGTATCGACTGAGTCGGCGGAACTGTGATATACAGCAAACCAAATCCATCATGTTCGTTTCTAGTTATTTCATACGGGTTCCTATTTATACGTTTCACTGATTTGAAATCTGTTCACAATCTTACCACAACGATCAAATCTTGCAATTTCTATGTAAGTAGTTTGTTCGACTCGTTGCGTCAATTGACACGGGGCTTACTACAGCCCGAGACATGCTGACGCAAATACATATATGAATGGCATCTGATCCTTCTTGTTTCTTAAACCAATTCTCATTCTTTTTACAAACGAGCAAGCTTTTATGTATGTATAACTTTTGCTATTGAATTGCTTATGATTATATGATAGTACGTATACTTGCTTCTATAGTCTCGGTTGGTTTCTTGTATTACCTTTGCCCATGTTACATGTATATCGTTCTGTAGGGTACTTTCTATTGGACTTGCTTTCAATAATTCTATTGCTGGAACTAATTGACGAGCACACCCTGTATAATCTGAACGCGTGGTTCTAGCTCACTGAAATTTTGTATAGATGTAGTACTAAAGTGGTGTAACCTACCCTCATGCGGAGAGCGCCCTAATCCCGCTGGGAGGTGATGCATCAATAGGGAGAGTATCCCCCGCGAGAAGTGCGTACCGTAGCTACACGGCGAACGATGGAGTCTATAAGTCGTGGTATGGCAGTGAGAGGCTCGGCCAACCTAGCCGCCTGAGCTCGCCTCCATGGCTGCTGAACGATAGCCGGGGAAGGCGGATAACGTTTAAGTCTCCGACCGATCATATCCCAGATATGTTCGATTGGAGTCGGTTTCGGAGAAAAAGCCGGCCAGGGAAGCATTCGTCTGCGGTGCTTTTCCACAAAACTTGTACTCTGCGTATCCACGAGCCATCATCGTCTGCTGTACACGCAATAGCCGTGTACGTCGTCCATATGTGACAGCACCCCATACCATAATGCCCCGCTGGCGGAGGACATGGGTGGTTGAGCGCACTGCTGGAGTAAACGCTCACCAGGTCCCCGACGAACCATAAGTTGCGCGTTACCGACGCCTAATTCGAAACTTGATGCGTCGGTGCAAAATGCACCTCCACCCAGCAACTCGCCCATGCCTTGCGTTGAGCCACTGGTAGCGCGGACGGCGGTGTCTGCGAGTGGATGAAAGCCGCTGCCACCCACAGCGCGTTTGCAATCCACCTCTTACCTAACACCCTCGTACAGATCGCACAGTATGTGCGCCTTCTCTTCCTGAAGAAGAAAAGACCTGGCGGCGCGTACGTCCTGCCTCGGTCCATTCTAGCCATGCCAGTTGCGCAGACGACAACGATCGCTCAAGTCGGCGCGCGATCTCAAAGATTGATGAACCCGCCATGTGGATATCCACAAATATTCTTCTTGCAGCGTGATCGATTCGCCATCACGCAGCAACTACAACGACATACTGTACCTTCACAGTACTAAATGCTGCGATGGCTTAAGTCGAAACTCGTTGCATAGATTCGCCTATGAGAAACTTAGATACTCCGCAAATTTTATGGATGTTCGAATAATAGAGGGTGTGCTCGAGCAGTGTATAGAATTATATTTACATACATATACATATGATTATTTAACAAATACATTATTAAAATCACTTATAAGATCGTTAATATCTAATTAAATTTGAATATTACGCACAATATTACTTGCTAGAATGATTTTTGATTTAGATTTGGTACGTTGTACCATTTAGAATTTCTATATTAAAATTCTTTCAAATCCGTTTTTATGTGAAGTTTTTCAAATTCTATCGTGATCTTTGCGTTATTACGGTACTTGCCACCGAATTGTTGCTACGTATAACCTTTTCAATGACTTGTTAATTGAGTTTCTTCAAGAACTCGTTCAGGTTATCGACATGTGCCGCCGTTAGGTGCCGGAGTTGTGTTCTCACTAGGCGCATGTTGTAGAATGGGGCCGCCGTGGACCAGACTGGACTGGCGTAGGATAGGATGGGTCGGATGTGTGTCTTGAGCAAGCTTCGCGCCCACTTTGGGATCTAGTTTGTGGTTGCTTAGGATGGGATAAAGCTGGTGAATCCGGCCGACGGCTCTGTTCCTGGCTCTTCCTATATGCTCTGCGAAGGTCAGCTTACTGTCGAGCATCATTCCCAGGTATTCGATCTTCCTCCTGCTCCATTTGATTTCCGTCCGCAGGACAGATATCCTCCGGGGCAGGGTTGAGATCTCCGGCTGAACACAATCACTTGTGTTTTCCTCGGATTGATCATCAGACCACACGAGCTGAAGAATCCCTCGATTCGATCCAGCTGCGCCTGAGCGAGCTGAGCTGCGATCTCCGGGCTCTTTGACGTTGCCACACTTGCGGTGTCATCCGCGTTGAGTACTCGGTGGTCGGTCGGTTTGGGAATGTCTGCGATGTAGATGCTGAACAATGCCGGGCCTAGTGCCGAGCCCTGCGGAACTCCAGATAGCATCTGTGTCTCTGACCATTCCGTTCCGTTTACTACGGTGTGGAATTTTCGGTCCTTGAGGTACGATCTCATGGTCTTCAGGATACGTGGCTGGAAGCCGACCACCTTCATGGTCGACAACAGGTTTTCGTGGCGGAACTTTTCGAACGTCTTTTCGAGGTGCGCAGATACCCATCGCCTCTGCCTAGCCTAGAAGTAGTTAACGTCTCCACTCTATAACGTTTACCCCTAAATAAATGCAGCTACTACCACATCCCTAGGCACCAGATGCAGCAGGAGTAGTTGAGCGGAGTTGAAGGAATATCGATTCGCGGAGTTATACTCCTATTACTGTTCGCGCGGTTGGACAGATCACCAGGTATCCTTCTACAACGGTCCAGTACCGTTGCGACCGTACGGTCTCCCCGTAGGGGTTATATCCGTTTGGTCTCCGCCCTCCAGGTATCGAGTGTCGCTGCCACCATTTTTAATGGGCTAGATCTGCAGATCTGCGAATTCATACCTCTCAGCCCGATTTCCTTTCCTACGTTGCGCCCCGATAATTGCTCCCGTATGGGTGCCGAAGCGCCGTAGGCAAGGACGTGAGGTTGGGGTTTTTCTGTATCTTCCCGAAGGTGTTGCACTCGTGCGACGAGTTGCTATACCAAGTTAGAACAGTCGCAAACTTCACAGTGGCGTAGCTACATTAAGGGGACCCTCGCGTCATCTTGAGGAAAACTAATTCGTGCGTGTGACCGCGCCGGCCGCGCGATCGTCGTGCGAGCCGCCGCCGCCGTCGTCGTCGTCGTCGTCGTCGTCGTCGGCGGTAATGGTCCGCGCTCACTTCTTCTTGGGCGACGCCGCCTTCCTGGAGGCGCCGGCGGCGGCCGTCGCCTTGGAGGAAGCGGCGGCCGCGCCGGACGACGTCTTCTTGGCGGTCTTGGGTTTGGGAGCTTTGGGCTTCTTGGTCGGTCCCTTGGTGGCCTTCTTGACCTTGGACGGCGACTTGGGCTGTTTGGTGGCCTTGGCGGCGGCGGCCGTCTTCCTCTCGGCGGCCGTCTTCTTGGACTTGGCCGCGGCCGAAGCCTTCTTGTCGGCGGCGGCGGCGTCGCCGCCCGCCGCCCTCTTGGCCGCCTTCGTCCCGGCGGCGGCCTTCTTGCCGCCCGCCGCTTTGCCCTTGGCGCCGGCGGCCGCCGCCGCTTTACGTTTGGCGCCGGCGGACGACGCCTTACCGGCGGAACCTCCTTCGGCGGCGTCGCCGCCGCCTCCCGCTGCCGCGGACGATTTCTTGGCGGCGGCCAATTTGAAGGAACCGGACGCCCCTTTGCCCTTGGTCTGTACGAGGGCGCCGGAAGCGACGGCCGCCTTCAGATATTTCTTGATGAACGGCGACATCTTCTCGGCGTCGACCTTGTAATTGGCGGCGACGTATTTCTTGATCGCCTGCAACGAGGAACCGCCACGTTCCTTGAGGCTCTTGATCGCACCGTTGACCATCTCGGACGTAGGCGGATGCGTCGGTTTCGAACGCGGATTCTTAGCCTTCTTGGCGGCACCGGCGCCACCAGCGCCGGCCCCGCCGCCGGATCCCTTCTTGGTCGGTACCGCCGCGGTAGGCGAGGCGGCCGTCTGCTGTTGAGCTGCTACTTCTGCCATTTCTTCGTCTTCTGGCGCCGTGATGGACGATGATAACGTCGTGTCTTATTATTATTATTACTATACTATTATAACCTATTGGTAGATCTAATTCGCGTTGTAGTTAACTACCGACGGATCGCGTGGTAATTATCGAGAGATAATAACGTTCTATACGAAACCGTTTATATAACAGTTAGGATGAAAATAACCAACAACTAAACAAAAACACAATACCAAAATATTACTATTA
>SMLS01016334.1:0-10940 GCA_004785975.1 Popillia japonica | reverse complement strand
TAATACAACTTATTCAAACAAGCAATTGTTGTTGTCTATCTCTTATGTTACCGAGCGTACAGGAGGAATGGAAAATTTACAAAAATTAATTTCATCCACTCAGAGTAATTTTCCTTGTGTGTGCTCCACAGTTTTCTAAAGTTTCATAATTTTTTGAATTTTCGGGTTCAAGAATATCTATTAGAAGTCAAAAATATAATTTTCTATACATATACATATTTTTAGATGCAGCAGCTTAAGCTTCTATATTTGTGCCACTCGGGCGTATATTGTGCTAGCCACTGCTTTAGTTATGTTTTACGATCTATAAGGATTTTGCCAACTGTAGTAAATTGCTCACCCGACAATATTACTGTTGACGCAGTGTAACTGAATGGGGTTCTTATGAATCCTTGCTATATTTTTCTAGGTCATGTAAGCAATCTTTGCATGATGAGGGGCTCCCTATATGGGTATTAAATTAATAAGTTTGAAATAGAATTCTTATTTTCTTAGTTCGTGTATTACGTGCAAAGATCTAACTACAAAAAGTGTAATATAATGTCGACCGGGAAAGAATGTACTCATGAACATTGTCATCTTTAACGATTTGTTAAATAATTTCAAATAAACAACGTTGTCTCTCCCTTTTGTCTTTCTCTCTTTGCCATAACTACTAACTGTTAGAGTCCGTGCGTTTTTGCAGGACACCGTCATGGCGCGTGAAATTACATACACAGTCTTAAAAATATCAATCCTAGATATTTTACACACTTTCTTAAAAGCATAAGCCATAACCTAGCTAACCAATCGACGTAAAGAAATATGGTTACATGACGCGATCAACGTTTTCATAACTGTTTATATTTATATTTACGTCCTTCTTCAAACATATATCCATCTTTATTTACAACCAAAACGTCCGGTCATGAGAAAACCCACCGACTATACTTTAAAATGTAGTGCGACATTTGTTTGGAATCAGCAACATAAAACAACAACATTGTTGAGCTAACTTTTATTTTGTAGTGGGTATGACTACCATTCTTGCTTACAACTTCTATCATTGTGCTGGGCAATTTTGCATGTACTACAAGGTCAGTTCATCTCATGCTTCTCGAATTGCTTCTTTCAATTGGTTTTAATGTAGAAACTCAAATGAATTAATTCTTATTATAATTAATATATTTTTCGAAACAACCATTCCCACACATTCCCTATAATATTAAGATTGGGGGACGAGGGTAGCAAAGGCGATAAAGTAATTTCATTGTCTTGGAACCATTGCTGAACAATCCGAACACTATGCGTTTGCGCATTATCTAGTTGAAAAATTTAATCTGGCCCAATTTATTGCAATATACTTCTTTTTGATTTTTGATTATTTCCAGATATCTTTGTGCATTTACGAATCCCTTGACAAAAACTATATCCACAACTCCGGCATTAGAAATCGCACCCCATGCTGTTACTCCCTCATCACATTGAGGTCTTGGCGATTTTATCTGGGACTCTTCTCAAATCATGCCGATACTATCGAAGTTCATCAGGTCGATCTAGTTTTCAGGTTTTTCGCTAGAAAAAACTACTTTCCTCTGGTTTTCTTGCCGCGCAATATACGTTCTCGCATTATTAGTTTTCGTTTCTCTGTATTGGGCCGTTGAAACTGGTTTTCTCTTTAGTCGCAACGGACCAATTTGTGGAGATCTTTTTAAGATTCTTTACACGATTCTCACGGATGCGAAAGTTACTGCAGTACCCATAATTTGTCGTGGAGTAGCTACAGAAGTTGATGCAATTTTCACGATGTTTCTCCTCTCTCGTTCGGTAGTGGCTTTCGTATCACTGACACAAGAAAAACAAAAATGTGTTTGATTAAGTGTCGCGATAATTCTATCTCTAACAGTACAATCCAGGCTTCCATGAAATATTAGATAGTGTATATGTAATAATCTATTTCAAGTTCTGTAGATTCATACAATACTTCAATCAAATGTCGCGGACTTACACACGTGTAAACTAGAACTGACATTCAGTGACGTAATATGCAAGGAATTAGACTATACTACAATTTGTTTTTCGTTGGTGGTTCTATTAAAATGGCAAGCGCACAAGTTACGTGCAAGTATTACTATGTAATATTGTGTGTTGTGCAGATCAGCTTCACTTACTAATTGTCAAAGTACTACGTTGTTTTACAGACGTGATTATTCATTGTTTATCATTTATTAGATACCATAATGTTATTCAATATTTTGCATTAGTCAAACTCAAAAACATAAAGTGATAATTGCCTAATGATATTTGTATAAGCGAATTACCACACTTACCATTTACATTTCGCATCAGAGGAATCCCTGAGCTCAAAGCAGTAGTACACACTACACAGCAACGTGCCTATCGGACTTATTTATACAATGAAAGTTTGCAATCAGCCAACAGTAAAACGGTTTATTGACATAAAAGTGGTTGTACGTATATTTATTAGGTCCGTATCGTCATACACTACAATCTAACTTTGTTTCTGTAATGGAAATCGATTACTTTGTCGCCTATATTTCTCCGAGTATAACGCGAGAGTCTGTTTTCAGCATCACCGGCTCTATATCCCTTATATTTCAATTCGTCTTCTCCTCTCGTGAGTTCAGCGTCTGTTAGTTCTTGTTCATAATGAACGTAAGACGTAACAAACTCATTAGCCGTAAGAATCACATAAAGTGTAAAATTTAGATAGAGTATCTTCAAAATTATACGAAAATAACCTTTAATGGGCTTACAACTGTTATTGTATCTCTGGCCGGATGCTACTTGTGCCGATACCATGTGACTAAAAAAAACGTAGGCAATACGTTTTTAATTGCAGAAACTTAGGCATGACTACTTAATGTCTGTTAACAAATATAGACAGGAAGGACGATTACTATACTATTTAGAAGAAACCCACCATTCGAACCTTCAGTTCATTCTTAAATTACTTAGGTTCGAATGGTGATATTGGTTATGTTAAGTTTCAGAAATTCAAAATTTAATTAGAAAGTTACATTCAATTTGCGTATAACCTACAATACAACACGCGGCAAAGGTTTTTAGACTTTCAATTCTTTTCGGTTAATTTTTGAATTTTTTTTTAAATAATACACTGATCATGATTAGCTTTTTTAAATTGTAACTTAAGTGTTTTTAATTCTTACGACTTGTTATGTGTTATATTTACAACTTCAATTCGTGGTGTCCCAATGTATCGGGATGTGTTTTTTTAATAATTTGAGCCTCTACGTCTACTGTAAATTCTAAATTTGTACCTCTGATGAAGCATTAAATAAATGCGAAAGCTTAGGACAATCTAAGAATTCTTTAACATTTGGCTGCCATCCCCAGAACTTCACTAGCCCTCCCGCTGTTTGTCCAACGTGGTACAGCCAGTACTTCTCTTCTACATTGTGCTCTGTTCTAGATATATGTTTTGGCTAAAAGTGCCATCTTCAATCTAGAATCTACGCTGAAATACAAAATTACATAGAATATAAATTATTATTATTAGTGTACTTGCAGTCAAATAGTAAGAATCATGGCGACATATTTGTTAAATTTAAAAAAAATTATGGTTAGGGTATTATATACTGACTTCCAGAAAAATTGCAACACCTAGAAGTTGTCGAACGATTTTATTGAAATTTTCAGGAAACGTCTGTTTCGTTAAACAGACTGATGATTAAAATTTGAATAAAATCTAGCAACTATATTTTTTTTTGCATGTTGTTTCCATAACAAATAGTAACTATAAATTTGAAGTATTAGACCATTAAGTATTAGACCATTTAGTAACTGTCAAGTTTGCAAATTGTTGTTGTTTCGTCACAATTTCATTCTGAACTTGATAACAATGCCGAGAGTACGTCAACATCAACATTTTGTCCAATTAAGTGATTTTGAACGTAGCCGTATTATTGGTATGAGAGAGGCCGGACTTTCGCTAAGAGAAATTGCTCGTCGTGTAAACCGAAATGTTTCATCGGTATTGAGATGTTGGTCCAAATGGTCCGAGGAAGGGGTTCAACATCGTCGCCGTGGATCTGGACGTTCTCGAAGGACTACAGATCGCGCAGAACGTCGCTTAAGACTTTTGGCCACAAGAGATAGATTTTCAACAACTCGATCAATTGCAAAATGATTGGATGAGAGGTACAGGACTCAGAATGTCAATGTCAGTACTGGCTGTTTATCGCCGGATAAGATCTTATGGGTTGCGTTCATATCGTCCATTTTTATGTCTTCCTCTTACACCACTTCATCGTCTACGCAGACTAGAGTGGAGCAACGAAAGGGTTAATTGGGCGCAAGAGTGGCATCAAATTGTGTTTAATGACGAGTCCCGATTTTGCTTGTGGGCCCGCGATGGTCGTAGGAGAGTCAAATGGATGCGTGGAGAAGGTAAAAATCCAACATTTTTTGTGGAACGCAACACAGCCCTCACTCAAGGAGTTATGATATGGGGTGCAATATGTTATGGTAGCAGATCACCCTTGGTCTTTATTGACGGCAACCTTAACGCAGCTGGTTACATTGCTAATGTGCTACAACCAGTTGGCCTTCCATATCTTCAGGGGCTGCAAAGTCCCATTTTCCAGCAGGATAATGCGCGCCCTCATACAGCAAAGGCTACAACACGGTTTTTGGAAGAATCTAACATTGCCGTCCTCCCATGGCCTGCTCGCTCGCCTGATTTGTCACCCATTGAACATGTATGGGATATGATTGGTAGGCGACTGGGTAATTTACCGCTCCCTCCAGATAATTTACACGATCGGACGGATCGCAACGGATTCAAGAAACTTGGGACAATATACCACAAGCAGCTATAGATCACTTGATTAATAGCATGCCAAGCCGTCTAGATGAGTGCATTACAAATCGTGGCGGAGCAACTCATTATTGAAAAAACTTTTAAAGCTTTTGTTCTTTTGTTTTCAAATCTTAATCATCACTTTTTTCATGAAAATAGACGTTTCCTGAAAATTTCAATAAACTAATAAATCATAAAACTCAAAACATGAATAGAACGACGAAAAAGCTTGGACGTGTTGTCGTGGGCCAGTTTAGTTTAATAACATGAAATTACAATTAAAAACGAAAAAACAAGATTGATAAAAAAAACACAGCACGTTGAAGACGTCTGGTTAGGTTAAAAGACACGAACAAATAGAATGACTTAAATGTAAGAGGTTGAAATGTCATGATATTACATTTAACCTGCCTACCAAACTACTACTCAATTTTCTAACTTATTAAATAACAGTAAGTTATTGGATATTTTGAGCCAAAGTGATGTTTATTCAAGCATGTCCAAGAAACCAACCATACTATTAATTATAACAACCTTGTATACTTCTACATAGTTGTCATAAAAGCTTCAAACTTGACCTGCTTGATATGTATAAAATAGAAAAGCATAACATTAGCTATAAATTACTTAATGACCAATTAGAATGCCAAAACAAACCTTTGTTCAGCTATTTGTATTAATTTGAATTTATAATACATATTTCACACTTATATACTTCTCTCGCATTTACGCTGTAGTGCATTTAGTTGCCTACAAATTAATTATTAACATTTAAGATAAGATAAGATTTAATAGTCATATTACTTTATTAATGTTATACTTTACCTACCATAGAATTTGACATTTCAACCTCTTACAATTAAGTCATTCTGTTTGTTCGTGTCTTTTAACATAACCAGACGTCTTCAACGAGCTTTCCACATATCTCCCTACATTGCTTTAACTTAGAATCTATATTTTAATCTCCCTTAATCCCTTATATCAATCTTGTTTTCTCGTTTTTAATTGTAATTTCATGTTATTAAACTAAATTGGCCCACGACAACACGTCCAAGCTTTTTCGTTGTTCTATTCATGTTTTGAGTTTTATGATTTATTAGTACAATAAATTGTGTAACTTTTCAAGTTTAAGTAATATGTGTGTTTAAGTGGATGTTACAGATATGTATGTACATACAAACATTTTTAATAGATATTAATTAACTCCATTACAAATTCAACATGGGTTTACTGGTTTACATTACATTTTACGAGAACGATATGCTTTTGACATTATGATGTTAAAATAGTGAATTGATTTACTACACAAACCATCACAACCGAGAACCGTTTTTATTTTATGCCCGGAAGCTTGGAAACAAACATTCTATTAGATGCTATCCCAAGATATCCGCAAATACTCTCCATTCGCATTTGGTACTATCGCGGTATTGAATTGACAGGTATTATTTTTTGTTAATCTTTCGCAAAATTCCAGAATTTGTTGAAGAATCTAGTCTACGAATAATGTATCTTTTGCTAAGTTATACTCCGAGTTGTATTTATAAATAAATTATTCCTAAAAACAGTGAGAAATAAATATTTTCATCTGTTTTACTGTTTCCGCGTTCATTTACCTGCTTTTTTGATTACCTAGATCTATAAGTAATGTCAGTAATCGAGTAAAATAACATACTTAGGTTATAAAAAAAATTAAAAAGAGGCAAGTAAATTCTGTTGTGGAAATTTGTAAGCCGCGAAAAGGGAGACTGCTCAAAATAGTAAGTGATTGTTGATTAAAACAAACATTGTTTTAAAACGCTTGGTGGTTGTTCGTTTAAGTGAATGGTATTACAGTATTAGATACTTTATGAACTATACGACCTTAATACAAATAAATATGAACATTTTTACGTAATTATGCATGTAAACACGATTTTCTTTATCATGGTGGTTGTCAAATAATCCATAGTATGTAGTACGATTTAGAAATTATTCGTTTATATCTAGATGGTTTGTTGATATTACTATCTAGTTTAGTTGGCGTATGAACATTATTTTGCACATATTCGTAACTAGTGCTTGTTTAGCCAAAACCAATGTCAAATTTTGTTGAAGTGGTTAGAGGATAGCGTACATCACAATAAAAACGTGCTGTTGTAAATATACTTCAGGATAGCAGATTGCAGATAAGACATACAGATAAATCTACTATGATTGGTATCATCCGAAGATTGCAGTAAAAAATCATTGCTGCGTTGCTGGAGCAAACAGAAGCGACTGTAATGGAATCAGAAATATTAGAACGAGACAGTGGTTGACTTGTAAGAAAGTACTATGGACGGACGAATCCAAATTGGAGGTATTTGTGTGGCATTCAGAGTCCGAAAAAATGCCACCCGATTATGTTCTTCCAACTATCAGACAAGGAAAAGAGACCATACTTGTTTGGATTAGCTTTTGTTATGCCGGGACAGGAGATACGGTAATAGTATGCAGAAATTATTTTAATCCATAGCAAGGAATACCGTGCAGTTAATGGTACAGCCGCTACAATATGCAGACATTAACTCCATTAACCTGTTGACGGATAGAAGTGAATAGAAAAAATCAGCAAAACGAGTCCTACATCCGCTCTGAAAGTTCTAAAATGTTTTGGTGCGAGAGGAAGATTATTTGATCAGAAAACTTAATCATTATTGTTGTCCGCCTTGGTAAAATTGCTGCTAATTTTTTTTTAATTTTAATTTAATTTCAATATTCGATGATATATCAAACTATATTACACGGCCGAATTTATATGAGCGGTAGCATATAGGCTAAGGACAATATATGTTTCGAGTCCTGTGACACCTGTGTTCATATCAGATGAGAAATTCTATAATAGTCAGCTTTGTATTCATTACGAAAAAATCATCATTACCGTTTAAAAGCTGTATTTTTTCTTAGCCTGTATATTCACAGAAAGATAGAAGAAGAAATTTATCATGCACTTTTTTTACAGACCGTATTCAACAATCGGAGGTTTTTATAAAATTACAAATGTATAAAGATTTGAACGAATTATGTACATTATGAATTATATTACGCTCAATAGAATTGAATTATTGCCTATTGTATGAACTTCTAACTATAGCATAACCCTCATTAGCTGAATTATATTTATCGTTTGTGATAAAGCTGGTGAATATTCACTTAAGCAGACAAATCAACTTTACTTGCTATGTAAACTCTATATGAAGTTTTGTACGTCTGGATTTGAACATGTTCTATTTTTAAAACTGAAACAACATAAAGTGACAGGTTAAGTTATGAAAATTAATGAATATCAGGCGCCTATAACTGGTGGAAAAATGATGAATTATATTAAATTATGGAAATTGAATATGGAACAGGCTGCCGTATTAATTCTGAAGCCAGTACACACTCATATCAACATTGCCATGTTATAAGTTCGTGGACAGTTTTAATTGAAGACTGTTAGTTTGCAAACTTCAGTAACTATTTAATTCTCATTAAATAGTTATTATTATTTTATTATTCTTGTCTAGTAATTACTCTGTTTCTTTCAAGTGTAACAGGCAGTCACCTGTACACAATCACCTCCAGTGTCGTACTTGTTAGAATGCATTAGCGGTTATTTATACATATATAACCTCGATACTAATTATTCGTTCTTTAACTACTACTAGCCTCAATAATAATGCAAACAATGATGAATGCAGTCTAATAGCTCAGTCGATTTTTGAAGTGACACTAATACACATAATCATTTACTAAGGAGATGAAGTGGCCCATCATACAGTTGCTTAATTCAATACTTAAGAACATGAATTTGTGTTACCTACTCATGAATGATGCTGACATGAAGAGAAATCCACTTACAATTAGTAAATATTTTAATACGTCGGTTTAAGTTCAACCTGAAATTAAGAAGTAGAACACAAAACATACTGAGATATGTGTGACACCCTTATTTGAATATACACATACATATATAGAACTCTTAATTCGGTCTGGGAGGCTTCTCGATGTCCTGAAATATACTAGATCGGGTCGTGACGGATATTCCGATATTTTCCGATGCTATTTTCGGTGAATTGTAAGCTGGTTACTATTAATTTAATATTACAATAAACTTTAATATTTACAACTTGCTAGATTACTTATTTTTGAAAATTATTGTAAGTTATTAAATTATGTTGTCAACGGAGTTATTTTCGTACTAATTGAAACTGAAAATATTTGTCTAATATATACGATTAGAGATTTGATTTTCTCTAGGTTTTCTTGCTAGCTGCAGACTAGAAAAGGAAAATAAAAAAAGTGGTTTGGCGTGAAGTGAGTTTAGAAATATCTAAAGTTACTGTCAATTTATCTATATTTTGTCCAGAGTTGCCAAAATTATGCTCGAACAATAACGTACATAGTTCAAACAAACATTTCTTTTTACATGGAATCCTGTAGATTTTTTTACCATCTGATGGGGAGTTGAAAAATGTTTTTTTATAACTGCAACTGCATTCAAATTCTTGGCGGTTTTCTAGATTTTTCTAGAAGCTTTTAAATATGAAATACTGATTAAATAAAGTATTCAAACACTATCAACCTGTTCATTAAGTACGTCTTTACATTTTCCGACGTTAAGGGAGTAACTATATCCAGGGCTTCTCTTACTCTCGCAACAGGTCCTTCTCCATCGGCCTTTAGAATGATCTTGCAGCTGGGTGCCGTCTATGAGAAATCCTCTCCCCGTACACTCAGGATGCTAAACGACAATTATTAAGCATTCTCCGAGGACATAAATCATGCAAATTGATTTTTGGATAATTTTTTATTTATATATTTATTTATATTTTTTATCATTTTTTATCAAATACCAGCAGAGTTAATCAACTAAATTTTTGGAAGTCGATGAAGTGTGTTAAGATAAACTAAATATGCCAAATTACAGGGTGTCTCAGTTAAAAAATCACTTTTATATGGTCATACTTATTTGGGCTACTTTGACACTTACTTTCCAAAAATAGAGTCTTGCAAACAGTATAGATTGACATATCACCGACATTCACTTGCTTTGGAACTATAAACCGACGCACAGTGGGGTATTTGCCCGATCTAGCAGGCCAAAAGTATAGCGGCTGTTTAACGCAACGGATCATACTGAGAAATTAATAAAATTGCATACTAAGTAACACGAAAAGTATTTTTTGATAAAAAATTAATCTGTCAAGTACTTCATAGTCAACAAAATATAATCTAGTCAACAAAAATAAAGAAATATTACAATAATCATACTAATTATCTAGTAGTTGTCAAGAAAACATAAGACATTCAACAATAATAAACAAATATTACTATAATCGTACTAATTACTTAGTTAGCTATCAACAAAACATAATACAGTTAACAATAATAAACAAATATTACTATAATCCTACTAGTTACCTAGTAGTTGTCAACAAAATATAATACATTCAACAATAATAAATAAATATTCCCATTATCCTACTAATTACTTAGATTGTCGTCAACAAGAATAAGAATTTTAAAATCAATCAGAATCCACTTCTTCAACTGAAGATGCCTCGCCCTCGCTCGAAATCTGCTTACCGTCTTATTTGGCAAAGTCCACCTTCTTTTAAATTCGGATTTTATGTATGACAATTTCTGCTTTATTTCATTGATTTCATTCTCTTCATAATCATCATAGCTCACAAGGTAATTTTCAAGAAATTGTAATTTTTTGTTTATATCTGGAAAATCCTGCTCTTGCATTACGTTAAATAACTCTTCAAGAGTTAGTATTTTCACTCCTGACGCTCCTTAAACAAAAAATTAACAAATAAATAACAAGGAAAAAATGTGGAGTAAGAATCCTATTCTTAACTCAAGAGAAGTCGCTAGCAGAGGTGATATACATATAGGAAATCGCATGTAAACGGTGGGCGTTCTCTCCGGAGCATATTTCAAAAAGGGGCGGCTGATTTTTACACTACAACTTAGTGGAGATAGTTAACTTTCCATCCGAAAAAAATTTAAGGCCGGGACTCACTCGCGTATATTCCAAAAAGCTTAATGTTTTCAGAAATAAAAAAAAATTATAAGAAAATTCTCCTATTTGTAAATACATCTTATC
>SMLS01016315.1:0-11292 GCA_004785975.1 Popillia japonica | reverse complement strand
AGCTTCTCCAATTCGGCTTCCAACGCTTGATTCTCGGCGTTGGCGACCGGCACGTGGAAGCCGTTCGACCAGCCGATCTCCTGCAATATCTCGTTCATGTTCATCGACATCTTGGCTTGGCACAGTTTAAACACTCATCGTACACACACACGGGAAAAAAAGTAGATTTATCGAAATTCCAAGTTAATAATAGTGTAATGCGCCTGTATAACGGCAGTTGAAAAATTGACAGGACTCGTTCGGTCGTGCGCAGGTTTGTTGTTTTTTGTTAATTCGATGCGTTTCCATGGCGACGGCTAATATTGGTTATATGGCCGTTTTATATTTTTAGGCATCATGCATGTGCGGCGAGATTTGAACGGACGGGATGGGGCGTACTTAAAAATAGAATCGGGATTCCGCCTTAGATCCATCGCAATATTTCCATCTAATTTGCGTTTTATTATTAGTTTGTTTTGTAAATTGATTTCAGGTATGTTTTGCTGTATGTTATGCGATTGTCGGAGCGTGCTATTTATATTTACATATAAGCTTCTTGTAATAACATCTACGCAAAGAAAACTAATACATCTAATCCGATTAAAAATAGGATTTCGTGGCTTTCAGTTCTCTAATACAGGCTAACATACGATTTGCACATGCAATGGTTCGGTGTCTGTATTGATCAATACAACGCCTACACTGGTGTATTTATACAATCCACATATCCATACCAATACATACTATTACAAGGCAGTTATCTTCTTTAAATGTTACAGCTTTGCTCTTTTATCTTTTCTTATGATGCGCACGAGCATTTTATTTAAGATCGTTAGGTTAGAATTGTTGATTTTGACAAGTCAATATGTCTATTGCGTACATTCAGGAGGATGTCTCAATAAAGACTTTACAAATCTTATACCGTGTGGCCAGATAAGAATGCAAAGTACTGGACCTATATCAAGAAATTATTCGTCCTTGAGACTTGTAGTAAAAAAACTTTATTCAAAAAGAAGACCGTGGAAATTAGATGGTGGTGCCAGGGGTCGCAACCACCATGTTGCCAAAAAATATATCCTTTTTAAAGCTATATACAGAGTGAGCAACCGGATGTGACCGCGAACGTCGTATTGTTTACGTTGTGACAGATATATTTTTACGTTTCCCGAGATTTTCTTTCAAGTTTTCGCAAACATATCGTCTATTCCACCGTAACTGTCTTTTTAAAGACTACTTAACGACACATCTCCTGTTTTAATGTTAAATTATAAAACTGTGTGACAGATCGGTAATGTCACACATCTTGTACTAGATATACCAACTTAATTAACAATGTTGCCATCTTAAAATTTAAGGTGGTTATGATAGGATACCGAATTTCAAGTTTTTAATCCAGTTCCAAGTTGATAAACTTCAATATCGAAACAGCCCTGCGTATATCACCCTGTATCTAGTGAATTTAATTAATTGTTTAATTCTTAATACGACTATTAATCATCATCTTGTTTCTTCTATGTGGAGATAAAAAATAAGTTCCTATAGTCCTTGGATACACGCATGCGTGTATGCGAGATATGAACTACATTAACGGCACGAAATTCTAGGCAAACAACAATGATGGATCTACTATCTTGCCCACTGTGTTTGAAGCCGCATTTCCAAGGCGTGGACGATTTAAGATCGAGCCTGATTACGGTAGCAACCTCGCAGATATCTTGTCCTGTTTGTAACGACATCCTAATGGGTTTGGATAAACTAACGATACACCTCTTCAGTCACATCACTCATAATTTAATCCGAGAGAATCTCCCCATTTCACCCCCTCCCGTAAATGTAGAAATACCACAGCAACCGCCACCACAACCTCCCCCTCCGCCAGCACCGATTAAAAAGAATCGGATACAGGAATCTTCGAGCAAGATTAAATTCGAAGATAATCGCGCGAAAAAATCGGTAGAGGTGCAAGAGCATTACAATAAATTGATCGAGGAATCGATTCTGACGATTCCCAAAGAGAGCGCGACTAAGAAAACGTTAAAATGCGATATATGCTGCTTCTACTTCTCGGACGAGAATATCTTGGAGATGCATCAGAAATTGCTGCATCAAACCCAGGTCGACGCCAAAACGGGACAATCCAGCTACCACTGTCATTTGTGCAGCAAGAAATTTAAGATGAGAGGTAGTTTGATGGTGCATTTACGGGTCGCCCATTACGGATTTGCCAATCAAGAATTAGACGGTTGTGATACGAAGAAGGGCAATAATCCGAGTAATGATGCTGCGAAAAATGGGGATAAAATTGAAAAAACTGCGGAAGGAAAGCAATGGGTCTGCGATGTGTGCTCCAAGCAATTCACGACTAAGTATTTTCTGAAGAAACACAAGAGGTTGCATACTGGTAAGTTAATTTGGGTTAGTACTATTTTCTTGGCGCAGTAATGCTCCGTTGATTAGGATAAGTGTCAATTTAGAAGTTTGATGTTACAGTTACCTGTATTATTATTCTTTAATTAATTAATTTATTTTGATTATTATGTTATATTATATTATATTAAGAAGAAGAAGAAATTAACATGATAATAATGTTTATTATCATAAAAATAATATAAATTAGAAGCAGGTGTTGAATCTAAATTGACAGATCGCAATTAATTCCGTAGGTATTTAGTAGATGGCGCCACTATGTTTTAAAATCATTTTTAATCGATTTTCTTAAAATTTTTAAGTTATTACGCACGGAATTTACTTAGAATAGACACTTTTATAATTGCACCTTATTACTATGATAAAGATTTATTCCTTTAATGTATTTTTTACCTCCCTAATTAATGCGGGCGAAGCTCAAAATTAACACCCGCGAATGCGGTCAAAAATGACATATCCCCTCCGAACGAGAATACACTAAAAAACTAAATTATTTCAAATCTCCTCAGGTGAAATGCCCTACTATTGCGCCCAATGCAACAAATCCTTCACGTTTCAACAATCCTACCACAAACACATGCTGTACCACTCCTCGGAAAAACCTCATTTGTGCAGCGAATGCGGGCGCGCCTTCAAAGAACTGTCAACGTTGCACAACCACGAGAGGATACATTCGGGGGAGCGGCCGTTCGTCTGCGAAACCTGCGGTAATTCCCCTTAAAAATTCCAACTTTATAATTTATTTATAGTGATATATTTTTTTATATAGGAAAATCCTTCCGGCAAAGGGTGTCCTACCTGGTTCATTGCAGGATTCACACCGGTGTAATGCCGTACAAATGCACGGCTTGTAATAAGAGTTTCCGCTACAAAATCAGCCAGAAGTCGCATAAATGTCCGGTTAATCCGCCCGGTTCCGTCGTTAGAGCGCCCGTATTGCTAGAAAAACTAGAAAAGAATAACGAACCCCTACCACCTCCTGAAGGGGGCAATAACGAAGTTACCATTAACCAGAATATGATTAATTTGTACCCCAACCACCAACAAACATCGAATTGCATCGTCAGATTGGATACGGACGGGAACTCGAACATCATTACAGCGCCATCTATCATTTTTGATGCAACCGGCCAGATTATCGGTCAGAATTTCGCGTTTGACGGTCAAAATCTGATAGCGATCGCCGCACATAATATCGTCACCAACGAAGCACCCTCTTGCGTATCAACAGCGACGAATCCTAATAATAATAATAATGACGTTTCTAAAGGTAATTCGTTCCAGAAGTACAGGACAACGCCCCCGAACACTGATCAGCATCAACAGCGTAAGATTTATCTCCAAATTAATAATAAAAAGCACCTTCGTGATTGGTTTTTTAAATTTTTGCAGCTGGTTCCGATTTTAATGAAGACCAGACCAACTCCTACGAGGCTGGCAGCCAAAAAAGTCCCGATTTCCTATCGATGGTGCTATCTCCGATGATACCCGATGTCCAATCGTTGTGCCTGACGAATTCACCGGGAGGTAGCGATAATGGCGATTCGTCGATAAAACAGGAACCGTTAGAGACGATAAATGAGGAATCTTTTAAAAGTTTGTTGGATGGATTGTCGAATTGTATATAATTTAGTGCTTGTTAAATGAGATATTTGTGTACATAGATAAAGTTGGTATGTTGTTTATTATATTTAAAAAATATATATATTTTAATTTAATATTAAATATATTTATTTATATTAATTTGCTTGTGTTTCTTACCGCTGGAGAAGGCGGCCTCTAGTTTGTATATTTCGAATTAATACACATATATATAAATATAAATGTTTTTTAAGGAATTTAAATATAATTATTACGGAAATATTCATTTTTGAACGTTATCTCTCGGGATTGATATTATCATAAATATATATTAAAGCAAAGTTTGCAATTTTAAAAGAATTTAGATTTAAACGTCGAAGTTGCGCCCTCTACCGGCAAAATCGCGGAATTAAAATTTATTTCAGCAATTTATTTTCGCGCATAAGTTAAGATAAATACTCTTAGAGATACAATTGCTTGTCTCGTTTAGTGATATTGGTGATATTTCCTATATAGCTGTATAGTAGTATTAAAGGCTATAAATAGGAGTGATTGATTATTTCCAATATAAATATGTTCTTAATTAGAAATTACGGGTTCAAAATTCCCGCCTGCTAAAATGACAGATTAGACTCGTTTTATGGACTATTAAATTAACTTAAAATAAATTGTAATTCATGCTAATAGTGAATAAAAAAGAGTTAATAGTAGTTAATAATGTTAATGTTAATGTTCTGATAGTTAAAAGAAATTACAAAATCTCGAATATCTCCGTATCCATAGGAGATACAGCCTTCTAATTAATAGCGCATTCTCTTTGTTACTTTTCTCTTTTGAACTTTTTTCCGGCGCTTCTAGTGGTGTGATCGGTTTCGCAATGCGACGCACGGTGTATTAGAAATTTCTCAGCACAAGTTAGTGCAGAAAATATTAAGAAAATTCAATATGCATGAGTGTAAGCCGATAGGAACACCAATGCAAACTGGATTTGCACCTGCCATGACTGAAATTGTAGTGAGTGTTCCATATAGAAAGTTAGTAGAAAGCTTAATCTATGTACATACTTGGCAACTATAAGTAGGCCTGACATATATTTCGCGACATCTTATCTTAGTCGATACCTGGACAAACCGACAAACACTTTATGGAAGGCGGCAAAGAGAGTATTGCGATATTTAAAAGGTACACAAAACATGACGCTGATTGGGCTGGAGATAGGAATGATAGAAAAAGTACAAGTGGTTTAGTCATATATTACAGAGGAAACCTAATAGCATGGTCGTCCAGAAAACAAGCATCAGTATTGATCAGTATCATTATCAACGGCAGAGGCTGAATATGTAGCGTCCGCAGTTTGTAGCGCAAAGTTATTACATATTTCTGGTTTGGCATTTGAGCTTGAAAACAAGAAATTAGATTGTATTATGTTAACGGACAATCAGAGTGCAATTAAAATGTTGGGAATTTATCAAAATACAAAGCATTCGAAGCATATCGATATTAAAATTCATTTTTTGTTAGAGATCTAGTTATAAAGAAAGTAATACATGTAGCTTATATAGAATCGAATTATATTGTAGCAGATGTGTTCACCAAGTCCTTATGTTTGGATAAGTTTGTAACATTTCGAAGTAGCTTAAATATTTGTAATGATACAATTCCAAGTCAGGAACAAGAATGTTGTAGTATTATTTCAGACTTGAAATTGAGAGGGGGTGTTAGATTATATTGGTAGCCAGGAAAGAATTAGGTTGGCAATACTGTTATGAAATATACTTTACGTTGGTAGTAGTTCAAGTAGCATTATTAGCGCTGGCATAAGTTTATTGTTTTGTTCCTGTTTTATTGTATTCACCTATCGCGTGTCCGTAAATGTTTGAAGCTGACGTCTGTCAAAATGTATGCAATATCTGCTTAAAGTTTACCACCCTGAAAATGTCAGTTGGCATTTTTCCTCTCTGGCCATAGCCGCACGGCTGTATTTTCGTTGGGTTTTAGTATAGTTTTTCTGTTCAATTTTCATTGTCGTATTAGTGTTTTATTGTACTGACAATCAGTTATTTTCTTCCAGTTATCAGGTTATGTTTCAATATGCGTTTCAGATTTTATAAACGAGACTCAAACGATTCACAAGAACAACTTCAAAATATTTTCGAAAGTATGAAAAAAAGAGTTAATTTATGTCTGCAGCCACAAGGTTACCATTCCTTGTAATTGCAATATTAACTAATAAAGAATGTTTGTATTTTTGTCATTGTAATGGTTTTATAGTTATAATTTTTTATAATTATTTTATTAACTAATTTCAATTACCAATAAACGTTTCCAAAAGAAAGCATGCTGTATTTGATGTTAAAAAACAATTGTAATAATTATGCTGCTATGTGGGACGCTAACGCTAATTCTTGCGATCGAAATCAAATGTAGTGTTACAAACTTAACCAAAATTTGACAGTAGCTGTTAACTTCAAACATTTACGGACACGGATAGTTAAATTAATAAAGCGACAAACGTAAGTGTGTTTTACTTTACTGGAAGAAATAATTCAACAACCGCAAATAGTGAAAACCAGCATCAAATGTTTCATAAACAAAGAACACAACTTCATAATGTTGTGAAAGCTAGTTTTATAGTTAGTTCAAAATTGGAAAAGTCGTTAAAACCATTTTCCGAAGAACAATCTATCAAGGAGTGTATGTTAGAAGTTTGCAGTGTTTTGTGCCCTGAAAGGAAAAATGAATTTGAAAAAATTAGTTTGTCAAAACGAACTGTTGCCCGACGTATAGAAATGATGGCTAATGATATAAAAACAACTTTGATTGACCGTATGGGTGGTTTTAAATCATTTTCCATAGCATTAGACGAGAGCACCGATTTGTCCGACACCTCAACTGGCTATATTTATTCGAGGTGTTGATAAAGAGTTCACTGTTACTACCACTATAGGAGAGGACATTTTTAATGAAGTTTAAAAGGTATTCCCAAGTTTTGGCTTGCCATGGTCAAAATTAGTTGGTGTATGCACAGATGGTGCACCTTCTATGGTCGGTTTAGGTAAGGTTTCATCGGAATTTTTGTATGAAAAAGCAACTGAATTAAATGTGCAACAACCCCCACCTTTTTTTTTCGAATTTTTCAAAATATCTCGGAAACTGAAAGAGATAGCTATTGTATCATTATAGACTAAAAGATTCGTCTTTTTGAGACGAATCTTTTTCCTGTAGAGTGCAACTCTGTAGCTCTTTAAGTTTTCAAGGAATTCAGCTTTCTAAAAAAAAAATTTGAATTTTTCAAAATAACTCGAAAACTAAAAGAGATAGGTCGAGCATCATTATACACTAAAAGATTCGTCTCTTTAAGACGAATCTTTTTCCTGTAGAGTGAAACTTTGTAGCTTCTTTAGTTTTCAAGATATTCGGTTTTTTTCTGATTTTTTTTTTGATTTTTTCAAGATAACTGGGAAACTAAAAGAGATAGCTATAGGAACAGTATATACTAAAAGAAGCAGAATTTTATTGCGCTTCTTCTGGTTAGGTAAAATAGTAAGGTTAGCTATTTCCGTTTTCCAGATATTTTGAAAAAATGAATATTTCGCAAACTATAAGAACTACAGAATTGTACTCTACAGCAAAAAGAAGCTCCTCAACGAGACGAATCTTAAAAAAAAAAACGGAGCTCTCTAGCTCTGTTAGTTTCGGAGATATTTGCAACTCTGTCCCTAAGGGCCGTAGCGCCGGAAGACACAACCAGTGGCGGCTTGTCCATAGGGTCATTTGGTCAATGACCTCCCAAAAATTTTGACAATATATAAAGAAATATTAATTATTACGTGTTTTATTAAAATAGGTAATTTCCTCGCAAATATACTTAACTTAAAAACTTAAAATTTATCGGCCGTTCCTCGTATTCCAACCTCCTGAACATTGGGCTGGCGGTGCGAATTGACCTCGTCGTATTAAAGCTACGCGGAAATATCCGAAGAACTTGCAGCGCCCGAACCGACCCGAACGTACGAACCATATAATCAAGTTTGGGTCATAAGCCCACTATTTGAAATCGAATTTAGGTTAATTTCCGATGAAATGTTAGATGGCAGCACAAGTGCGTAGTTGGAAAAGTAGTTTTCGGATTTACCTGTAGTTCCTGTGTTTATAATTTATAACGGTGAACATGTGTTTTAACCTTGTTTTAACAACCTTCTTTTAGCAAAGTTTGTCGAAAGTGCGAGTGTGTTTATAGCGATTTGTTTGTGATCTTTATTGAATCTACCAGATTTTCATTAGATTTTTTTTTTCGTTTGAGTTTAGGTATATTACTTTTCTTTTAATTCGATTTTAGTTTAGTGTACATTTAGAAAGAAAATAATAAGCAAAGTAATATCTGCATTTTTTTTCGTCAGTGAATTTGTTCTTATCTCAATGTAATACGTTATTGTAATAAAATAAGAGCATATATATTGTTTGGTAATTATTGTCAACCTTTATGGATACTTTCGCGCATAAAGACATTTAACGTCGATTATTTAGTTTAAAAACAAATATATGCGATTTTAACGAATGTGTTATTCAACACTTTTCCACTGCTAAAGAACGAAGAATGGACCTCCAGTTCAAGACTATTTAAAGCGGAATTTAAAGGTAAAATATTTATATTTTTTAAGTATGCCTATTTTTTAAATTTATTTTTGACCTCCCAGTATAATTGACCACGAGCCGCCACTGGACACAACCCATAAGAAGCGCCTTTCCGAGACGATCATTTTGGTATAAAAATGATCTCTGTATCTTTTTTAGTTTCCGAGATATTCGCAACTTTGTTTCTATGCATGTGTTCCAAGTCCATTCGACTTCAGAATGTTATGAATGTGGTAATTAAAACCGTAAATTGTATTCGATCCTGAGGGCTTACCCATCGTCAGTTCAAGGGCGTTTTAGGATGAAATATCAGCCGAATATGATGACTTAACATATTATTGCGAAGTCAGATGGTTGGCTAAGGAAAGGGAAAATACTAAAACAGTTTTACGAGCTTAGAAATGAGATAGATTTTCTGCAAATAAAAGATAAATCACTATCTGAACTGAGTGACCCAAAATGGATATGTGACTTAGCATTTCTGGTCGACCTTACACGCCATTTGAATGATTTAAATTTGAAACTATAAAAACAAGGACAGTTAGTTAATAATTAATACAGCCATTTGATAGCGTTTCAGAACAAAATCCGCTTGTGGGAGGCACAGATGCTGTCTGGTAACAGTTACCAAGCTCTCTGCGTATAAAAATATTGCTTATGCTCAATATGCTGAAGAACTTAAGTTACTGTCGGACCAATTTTCGAACAGATTTAGCGATTTTAAAAACATGGAAGAGAGTTTCAATTTATTGCAAATGGAGTTGGAATCGAGCTCCAAGAAAACTCACTCTTAAAATCTAAATTTGAAGACGTGGAGTTGTGCGATTTCTACAAAAAATACCTCGAAGAAGACCATTTTTTGTAGGTTAGAAAATTCGCAAGAAGATATATATACAGTGACCGGCATAAATATTGCAACATATGGGAAATTTTTTTATTATCAAAACTTCCTAAAAAATTTTTTCGGGGATAGGTTGTGCATGGCTAAAAATCCTAAAATTTATTTTGATACACGTCCCGTGACCACTAATATGGCGGTAAATTTGAAAAATATGCCACGAATCTGCAAAAAGTGAGGTTAGATGACATCATATCCAAAAAAGTTATTTGAAAAAGTTGCTTAGAATTCAAATTTGTGGTCATATGCAAAGTTTTGTAAACATATTAAAAAAAATGTAAAATCACAATTTTTTCAAATATTTTTTTAATTGAATTACATATTTTCATTTTTTCTTCATTTTTAGCTGCTCAACTGTAGTAAATTTCTAAATTTGGTTGATATTCAAACAATTTGGTCAATTTTTGCTAAATAATACAGCGAAAACTGAAAAGTACGTTTTCACTATGACAGTTGTTGTTGCAAGGTACTGTATCTAGTAGTAATAAATATAATTTTACAAACAGTATCATTCTAACCTACTTAGCAAACATTATTTTTATCGAAAAATATAATATTTTCTTTTGCTTTCTGCGTTCAAATGGAAATTCTTAGTCCAAAACTGATAACATTCAGCTTCACAGTATTATTGCACACACCGAAGGTTTTTAAGTAGATTTCGAAGTTAGGAGATTTAATAAACTAAATAATTAATACTTTTAGCTAATGAGGAGGATACTTAATAAGCAAAAACGTTTAAACAATAACTAATGGTATTGAACAACTAATGAACTAAATGAAACTCTAAAAATAGATACATATTTGTTGGGCTTTGAAATTGGAAAGAACAACCCAGGTAGCAGACTGACGTCACAAAAACGTCGATATCTAGTCACTGTTTACGTCGATTGTACCAATGCTGCGACGACTTTAAGACGCGAATAAGACATCATAATGTCACAGACCGTCGACGTCATTTCCGGACGTCGTATAAACGTAAGTTTCCGACGTCGTACAAACGTGAGTTTCGGACGTCGTACAAACGTCGTTTGCCATTTATGAATGACGTTGTGGTGATGTTCTTAATAAGAACAGCTGCATATTGAACGTAGTACACAGTGCAATACAGCGTTCCAGAGTTTTTTTGTAGTAAACACAATGGTACAATTGGGAAATAAAGAAGTTTGTAATATGTAGTTTTTTTGTGCCAATGTATTTACTACAAAAGATTCAGTAATGTTGTATTGGACTTTGTTATGTTCACTGTGCGCTCGGACGAGAATCATTCTCTTTGGTGTGCAAATCTTTGCTATTGGTCACATAGGTATATAAGGTGGGCAAATCAAACAAAAATAATATATGATGACTAATTTATTACATTACATTATTTATTTATTTAGCTATAGCAAACCATCTTACCTTAATATCTTGCCAATTATGGACTTACATTCGTATAATATAATATGTATACAGTGAATGGATTAAAGGAAAAGAAACATAAACTGTATTTTCGCAAGAAAGTTCAAATGGTAATACCCATGCATTTAGCTCTAACATTTTCAGCAATAAAACAATAAATTGTACTACTTTCAAAACGAATACGAAAAGTAAGGTGAAAAACTGTACTCTTTGCAAAAGACATAGTTAAAAAGAATAAATCACCTACTCTTGGTTACGATTTCGGTTTTTTCAACAATTACACAAAGCACACACTTTACACGATGGCAAACGATGAGAAACGGTAAAATTGCAGAATGCCTGGTTGTCTTGAACACCCATCTAGAACTGTCTAG
>SMLS01016303.1:0-10079 GCA_004785975.1 Popillia japonica | reverse complement strand
TTAATTTTTCGAGAAATAATGGGCTGACCAACACCTTTTCAATAATTCTGACAAACAAGGGAACACCGGCGGGTGTCCCCCTCCGATTTCGATGAAACTTTACAGATCGAAAGAGTACCTCAAAATAAGAGACACGTATTTTTTTTATCTGCGTATCCGCACGATTTTGGGGTACAGCCCCCTCCAAAGTTTGGACGATTTTTCAATTTTTCAAATATTTCCTAAACTATAACAGATATTGAATTTTCTTCTTAAGATTATTTGCAACATATTGCGTGGCCCTAAGGGTGGCGTCGTCCGTATTCGCAAAAAGTTAATAATGCGGGACGGGGTACTCCATACTCCCCATTTTTTTAACATTTTTTCTTTTTCTTATTCATCAAAAGAAGTAACCGCAAATTTTCTGTGAATATATCTACCTTGGGACCATGTATTATGCTGGAAATTATGTTAAGCAAAGAAAATTATATCTGTAATAGTTTATTTGATTTATATCAATCGACAAGTTTATTAATTTTGAAGCTTTATTATTATTTTTCTATTTTTACAATTATTAATTTTCTAAACTTGTTATACATCATCCTATTCTATGTAAAGGCGGCCTTCTTTTTATAAATAAGAAAAAGACAAAATGTTAAAAAAATGGGGGGTATGGGGCACCCCGTCGTCCGTTATTAACTTTTTGCGAATACGGATGACGCCACCCGTAGGGCCATGCAATATGCTGCAAATTATGTTAAGAAGATTTAATATCTGTTATAGTTTAGGAAATATTTGCAAAAATTGAAAAATCGTTCAAACTTTGGAGGGGGCTGTACCCCAAAATCGTGCGGATACGCAGATAAAAAAAAATACGTATCTCTTATTTTGAGGTACTCTTTCGATCTGTAAAGTTTCATCGAAATTGGAGGGGGACACCCGCCGGTGTTCCCTTGTAAGTCAATATCCGTCCAGCACGTCGCATTTATTACATTATTACTGGAAACTTATACAAATATTCACTGGATCTCTTGGTGCCGAAGTAGAACACTAATTTAATATCACCCACAGGACATCAAACACTTCGATAATGTCAACGCAGTTCGACAGCAATGCTGTTGTTATCAAGGCGATAATAAAACTAAATAATAATACAAAAACAACTTAACAACAAACCTAGAAGTTACAACTAACCAATGGCAATCCAACTCGCATCAACAATTGCGCATTAACGAAAACAATGACGAATGTGGCATAGGCCGGTTGTCACTGTTCATTCAATACGACTTGTTTTTGTAAAGCTGCAAACTTTCAAAAACATTTAGAAATTTACAATTGGTACCGAAGCGCGTTGACAATTATCAAAGTGTTTGGTCTCCTGTGGGTGCTACTGAATTTGCGTTCTAGAAAATTATTGATGACCAAGGGCTGTTCCTTTAAATCACGTATGTTTTACTATAGAAACGTACAAAACTCAAAGCTGAGAGGAAACGAAACTTAGAAAGCGAACTTTGTTTTGCTTCGTGCAGCCCTAAACTGGCCGTAAGAACCCAAGAGTTTGATTAAATCCTTTCAACTTTGAAGTGTAGTACCTGCTATTATCCTTTTGCTGGAAAATTCTTTTTCCTTTAAACCTTTGCTTAAGTGATTACGTAAATAAACTCCTATAATTATATTGGTCCCTTTTTACGAATTCGTCTTTATAACATAAACATAAAATATTTATTATATAAACGCTTTCACGAACAATTAAATAAGTTACTATTTTAAATAAACTTCATTTCTAAAATCTTTAGTTTCAACGGGTGCACATGGAAATAAAACTGTTTTATTATCATCGCCTTAATAATGACAACATTGCTACGAAACGCGTTGGCAATTATCAGTGTTTGGTGTCCTATGGGTGATAGTGAATTACTGTTCTACTTCGGCACCAGTGAATATTGGTGTAAACTAAGTAGTTAAAATTACTACTCACTCTCTTTCAATCTCTAAAGCTATACAGAAGCAGCAGTACAAAATGCAACCTGAAATGTAACTAATTATTTTTTATCTATAATTGGCATAGCTTTGTTCCATAGAGAGTCTGCTTGTAGTTCAGAACGGTGGATATTAAGTACGCACGAAAGTGTAGCAGTAGAAAACGTTATAGCAGTTTCGGTTCTTAACATGTAAACAAAAGGCCTTTTGCGAAAAATTATTGATTATTCGGCCGAAATGTAAATGGTTGACCGATAAAGCGATTTCCTGATGCCAATGGGCAATTGTGGAAGATGTCCAAATTTTTTTCCTTTCACATTTTATCAGTTATTTTTAACAAATCACCCGTTCCTATACTCGGGAAATGCCTCAAAACTATCATGTATCCCCAACTTACCTACTTTACGGTAAGCACCAAGCACGCTTCATTGTGACGTTCTCCCGGTCGCCGACGAAGGAAAATTCTGCGCTTAGGCCCGAAGATTTCATATTTCGATTCGTCCGTCCATGTAGTCTTTTTTGTCTGTGGACATGTTTTTTACCGCAACGCGTCCACTATAACCTGCCCTCAATATTCTTTTTTTTCTTACACCATTATCAGGCATCCTGATTCTACGCTGTTAGGTGATATCTAGAGTGGTCTCGTTATGCTGCTGTAATTTTGAATCTGTCGTCAGCAGTAGTTGTTGCCCGTGGTCGTCCACTACGCCTTCAATCACTAAATGATTCGGTTTCTCTCTTCCTTGCCCAGGTGTTGTGATCCCGGAATTTGCCAGTAAGACCAGCAAAAATCCGCGGAGATTCGGCTGCTCGCAATTCGGAGACTGGGTCGTGGGTCTAAAGCCCATAATACACTATCATAGAAAAATATGAAAAAATATATGTAAATATACATGTAAAAATTGAAAAACTAACTAGAACAATACACGTTAACATTTGTAATTATATATATATAATAATAATAATAATAATAATAATAATACGTTTATTGATTCTATAAAAAAAAACACAGCATTATATCTATGTAAGCTATATATAAAACGAATTACATTAACCGAATCAATAGGTAACACCTTCAGTTAAGCCTTGCGGCGCCCTGATCTTCCAGGTGTACATATCGTGTACATATCAAGGATGACAAAGATAAATAATTTTTTGGTGTTGGTGGGTAGTAAATAAAGAATATTGGCAGTACTCAGAAGCATAACATGATAAATTACTTATTAATATTCGGTCTGTATTTACTTTGTTATCACTTGTTATTTCAAGAATTAACGAATATGATATGGCTGCTGTTGTTATAACAGCAATGAATAGTGTTGTTTTAACATATAACAACATAAAACAGAAGGAGAAGATTGTGGGTAAGAAAATGGGTTTCTCGCAGAGAAAGGAATACTAAATCTTGTTAACAAGGAATTATTACATTAAGATCCGATATCTATCAAAAATTACTTAAGACATAACACCAATATGATCTACCATATTATAATTACCAACACTAACTAGTTTCAAACTTTATAACTTATTATCCCTAGAATACACCAGAAATACACGCGAACGACCTTCAAATTTAGGACAGGTTCTATTTTGTAAAATTTTTATATGTAGACAAAAATGTAATAATTTGATAGGAAATTCGTGCTATACACGCTTCAAGTGATGTTATTCAATAAATCCATGTAGAAATACATGTGATTTATGATCGTGTATTACCCACTTAAGTTTTTTATTAATAAAAGGCGTCAGCTGTGGCCTTCAGCAAAGGTAGCCAGGGATCAGCACGCAACAAATTAAACACAAAAGTGTCTAATATAACAATATTTAATATAAAAAATAAATATATAATACCAAGAATTGTTACCATATGTTACTAAATTCCGTACATTTAAAATTTATGTAAATAGAGTTATAAACGACTACAGATAGATAGATACATAGTACTTCGAATGTTTCATTAATAAGCAACTGTGGAAAACAACAAAATATGTAAGTACACCTGGATGCAAAGGTATCCGGACACGTATCGACAGAAAAACATCTGCCGCACAATATTTTGTTCCGTGCGGTAGACTGACACTCCGCCTATTCGGAACAAAATATTGTGCGGCAGGTGTTTCTCTGTCGATACGTGTGCGGATACCTTTGCATCCAATTGTACATATCCACATACATATGTATATGAATGTTCACTCAGCGATATTTCTACGCATATAGTTCCATATCATTTTGTAGTTCTCCTATAAATATTTAGCAACTGTAATAGTTGGGAATTACCTAGAATTTTATTTTTGAATATAATGAAACGACAATATAATTTTGTAAATATCACACTTCTTAGATAAGTAGGGGAAAATTACCTTCAATATAAACGTATAACTACGAGCGAAATTTGTATAGTTCACAGTGCTAGACAATCATTGTACGAAGTTAGAAATTGCCTGTCAGTGCAAAAACGCTTTTCAACACTAAACACTAAAATTTATTCATTACTAAATATACATATATAATATTGAAGTATAGATATTAGTTAATAACAATACCGAGAGGTAAACTGCTAACCGAAGATGAAAAAACAGAAATAAATTGTTATAAAGAAATGGAGTGTTAAAACCGAGCAATCACTAATAAATTGGGGCAAACCCATCACCTCATCCATAATTTTAAGTTTAGGTAATTTCTACGGCAAATATCGTCTTAAAGGAACTAATCGAAAACTTACGCAACAAATCAAATGCGCAACAAATCAAATGTGATTTAAATTGAATGGCCTGCTCGCTCACCCGACATGAACCCAATTGAAAATCTTTGGGGAATATTGGCTAGGGAGGTATAGGCCAATAATCACCAATACGAAAACATTAAAGAACTGAAATCTGTGATAACAAGAAGTAGGAATGAGATTACTACTTCAACGTTGACGAAGTTAATTGACAGTATGAAGAACAGGATTTTTTAAATTGTTTTGAATAAAGGATCAACCACTCATTACTAAGTTTATTAAAAATTCAAAAATTATAATGTTTTTTTTTGTTTAACTATTTTCTGTTATTATAAATACTTTGTGTAAAAACTGCAATATATCTTTTTATTGTTATTTTTCCTTGTGTTAACCTTTCTTTGCAATGCAGCTTTACCTTTAATACATAGTTTACCGGCTATTTTAAGAAAAACATTATACATATTCTGTTCTATAGTTCATGTGGAACTATAGAAATTTCGCTGAATGTGTGTATGTATGTATGTACATACATACGTAGACTACAAAGATTTGCCATTTTATTTAGTACGTTACTATGAATTATAAACAAAAAGTTGGGATTGGAAAACTGTCAGCTACACTACGCGTTTCCTCGTACCCTAAAATTAAATTAAAATATAATCTGATCAAATGTTGGTCCGCGGTTTACATTAAATATTAACATGACACAACTAGCAAATACAATTTCCAACTGTCAATTTTATATTGTAACAGTACATACGTGTAATCTTGTGAAGTCATATTGGCAGCTTGTGATATATTCAGTTTTCATCTTATATGTATATACAAAGTGGTCTTACCGCTTTGAACTTTTACATTTGCGATTGAATAAGAGATTGAGTCTGTTCTTCACCAATTTACGTAGATGATTTTAGACTTAGACCAAGCAAGACTTTTAACAACCTTTGTGTCAGAAAACGTGAAAGCTCTTTTAACCACTCATATATTTCTAAATATACATAGATATACAGGATGTCCAAAGTTATCGGTGCACTATTGCTATCTTAGTTATTTCTCTAGCTACGATTTTAGTTAAATGAGCAATCTTTTTGTGTTTTTAACGCTGATTACTATGTAGTTCTTGAACAGACAATTGAATAACGCATTCCCGAGAAATTTCGAAATCTATAATTTTTTTAAATGGAACCCCTGTATTATTTGTACATATTTTGGATCATCACAATATTTTGAACAAAAAATGTCCAGTACATAACTATTCTTAACGTAAAAATAAACAAATGGGAAACGTTCAAAGTTTAAAAAATTATTAACATGTAATTCTATGTAGGCGTTGGAGTATCATAATAAAATATTACGTTAACTGTAGAATAAAAACTACAAACACAATAATCAAATAATTTTCCTCTTGTATTACAAAATTTTGCCTAAGTTCTCGGCTCTCGCAATAACGCCTTGTGTGGCTTTTCTAATAGTTTGACCGGAAATATTATTTAACGTTCACGAAACCCCAAAGATAAAAATCGAGAGGTGTCAAGTCAAGAGAGCGTGCAGGCCAATGAATAGGCGCGTTGGTTCCTATCCATTTTTGATGAAAGGTATTATTTAACAAATTAGTAGTATTAGCGAAAGTATGAGCCGGTGCCCGATCCTGTTGGAAATAAATACAGAGTCTATGAAGCAGTGGCACATCATCTAAAAGATCATCCAGAATTTCTGTTAATAACCCAACCTAGTGGTCACCAGTTAAGGTACCATGAGAGAAAACGGGACCTAGAGTTCTGTTACCTATCAATCCACACCACACATTTAAATTAAACCGGTGCTGGGGATTGCACGGATCTATTCTCAGACGATTTTCTCTACTCCAATAATGTTGATTTTTCTTATTACACATTCCTAAATTGTACAAATTAAATTAATTTGATCGCAAAATTTTTATGCATAATACCTGAATTTGAAAAGTTAGATTCATCAGACCATAGAATCTGTATCTTCATTATCTTGATATTTTCTATACAATCTTAGAAAATACAACTCGTTTGGTGGCAATTCACATATGTGTTTTCAAAATAACGCGCACTTTTTCTACAAATCAGGTATGCCTCTAGCATATCACACTTTTCTGAATGCGTAAACGGCATTAGAGAACACATCACAACACAAAATCAAATAACAGACTATTCTTAATAAACTATTTTGATAACTAACCGTGCGAAAGAGACTTAAACTCTATACGTTTTTGTTAACGTAAATGAGCATATCACATGCTTGTTTTGCCTAAAAGTGAAAGAATTCTACTATTAATAATGTGTCTTTGACAATTAAAATCAAACAGAACTGTTTTATTAGTCGCAAAAAAGCCACACAAAGCGTTATCGCGAGAGCCGAGAAATGCATTGAACAGCACACTTAGGCAAAATTTTGTAATACAAAAGGAAAATTATATTGATTATTGTGTTTGTGTTTTTATTCTACTGTTAACGTAATATTTTATTATGATTTTTCATCACCTACTTAGAATTACATGTTAATAATTTTTTTAAACTTTGAACGTTTCTTTTTGTTTATTTTTACGTTAAGAATAGTTATGTACTGGAAATTTTTTGTTCAAATAATTGTGATGATCCGAAATATGTACGAATAATACAGGGGTTCCGTTTAAAAAAATTATAAATTTCGAAATTTCTAGGGAATACGTTATTCAATTGCCTGTTGCCTCCATAGTAATCAGCGTTAAAAACACTAAAAAGTTGCTCATTTAACTAAAATCGTAGTTACAGAAATAACTAAGATAGCAATAGTGCACCGATAACTTTGGACACGGTGTATACAAGGTGTCTGTAAAAGGTCTTTACATATGCCTACCACATATTCCTTAGACCAAAATAAGCCGATTTAAGTAAACTTACCTTAGTCCAAAGTCGCTTAGTTTGGGCGCTATGCGGCCTTGAAGTTAAAATTTTAAAATCGTTTTTTTATTATAAATTCAAAACGGCTTATGCGATTTTAATAAGATTTGGCATGGTCAGTTAGGTATTATTAGACGAATGTTTTGAAAAAATTTCAAGAAAATACTAATACCGGAAGTGAATAAAACACGCATCACCATTATGAAAATTAACATAATTTTTTTGCTGTCTGTAGTAGAGACAAGGAATATTTTTATTCGATAGAGTATTCAAAAACGATTAAATTATGTCTCTCGTAAAATTTTCCTATTTTTATTCGTTTTCGAGAAAAACGAAAAAAAGTGCTTATGGTCGTCCATTCGAAAAACGCAAAAAGTAATACAGTCGCCTATGATTTCTATCATAAACAAATAAATTTCGTATGGCTAAATGTACTCCTCAAATAAAGACTACAGGTAAACGTATAGGCTTAGTAAAAGTTCATGGTTTCAGAGATTCTGGGTAATTTATTTACTACAGAAACGGCACTCTCTAAGAATTGGTTACTCTAATGGTTTTTGCGAAATTGGTATTTTAATAATTCGCATTAGGTTATTTTACACAAAACTTAAAATTAAATAACTGAAACATGAACACAAATAATAAATATGTCACAAAAACTGTTGAAAGTGTTCTCCATTTACACGCATACAAAGATGTATAGCGACGAAGGAAATTAAACTGTACTCTTTGCAAAATTTCTCCATCACCTCTAAGCTCATTTATTGCATGTTAAATACGTTGCCATAGTTGTGCTTCATTAGCCACAGGTGTCTTGTAAATCACAGACTTAAGATGTCCCCATACAAAAAAATCAGCTGGAGTTAAATCTGGAGAACGTGGTGGCCAATTTACAGGAGCGTCATTACCTCTACCTATCCATTTGTTTGGGTATACTTGATTTAGGTAGTTTCGAACATCTACTGAAAAATGTGGTGGAAATCCATCGTGCATGTACCAAATATTTCTCCGAAGTTGTGGAGGTAAATCGTCTAAGAAATCTGGCAATGGTTTTGTAAAAATTGCAAGTAGATGTGTCCCGTTAATCTTTGTGGAGGAATAACAGGACCAACAATAAAATTGCCAATTATTCCAATCCACACTTTAAGTTTAAATTCGTGTTGAAAATGACTTATCTTTATGGCATGCGGGTTTTCAACAGCATGAACGTGTTCGTTATGGAAATTAGTTGCCCCTCTTCCTATGAATCAAGCTTCATCCGTAAACAAAATAGTGTTGCCAAAGTTTAAATCTGCTTCTCTTTGCCCATTAACAAAGCGACAAAAACCCAGGCGCATTTCGGGATCATGTTCTAAAAGGTCTTGAACTGCTATTTTATAATAATTATAATAATAACAAACCGACCGGTCTCCCGAAGACGTCGCTCAACGGCAGCAGTTGGGTGACTTGGTATTCGACGATTTGGAAACCATTCAGGTTACACCCTAACACACTCTCGAGTATTTCCTTCACAAAATCCAAATACCAGTAACATATCGGTATATTCTGCATTGGTGTATTGTAAGGCCATGATAAATCACATAAATCACGACAAGTTAAGCCTACTAAATTATTATTAGAGCATTTAAGAAACTTTTGAACACTAATTGACACTAGTTATTTAGCCATACGAAATTCATAGGCGACTGGATTACCTACTCCTTGCTTTTTTCGAACACACGACCGTTTTTCTCGAAAACGAATAAAAATAAGAAAATTTGACAAGAAACGTAATTTGATCGTTTTTGAACACTCTATCGAATAACAATTATTTCGTGTCTCTACTACAAATAGCAAAGAAAATTATGTTAATTTTCATAATAGTCATGCATGTTTCATTCACTTCCGGTATTAGTATTTCCTTGACATTTTCTAGAAACATTCGTCCAATAATACTAACTGACCACGCCAAATCTTATTAAAATCGCATACGCCGTTTTGAATTTATAATAAAAAAGCGATTTGAAAATTTTAACTTCAAGGCCGCATAGCGCCCAAACTAAGCGACTTTGGACTAAGGTAAGTTTACTTAAATCGGCTTATTTTGAGCTATGGAATATGTAGTAGGCGTGTGTAAGACCTTTTACAGACACCTTGTATATATAGAGGTAAATATAAATAAGTCACACATATCACTGTAATTATGTACATATATCCAAAAGTAAATTTTTAAGTGCCGAGAGCAGAACAAACACATGTATGTAACTTGTTTTAGAGAAACCGGGATTTGAAACTCAGCAATAAGTAGCATATTAGAAGGACCACAACAACTCATTTATCGTTTTCTTAAATTGGAAGATTCCTGCAGTGAAAAAACACGTCAACGAAAGACATATAAAACTACTCTAAAACAGTCTTGTTAAAATTTCGGTTAGCCTCTTCTGGTAATGCCATAATTCCAAAAATACAAACTAATTTTTAGAAAACCTTCTACGTCCGTCAAAAAAAAA
>SMLS01016290.1:0-36284 GCA_004785975.1 Popillia japonica | reverse complement strand
TTTCAATCTGTCGCGGTAGCTGCAGTGCGTCGAGGCAACCCCTCTTAAGCCGGACCAGAAGCTTACTATACTTAGGGACCACGTTGTGCCGCGCCTCCTCTATGGCTTTCAGAACCCCCGCCTGACCGCGCGTATGCTCCGCGACGCGGACAAGCTTATCCGGACCTCCATTAAGAGGTGCCTCCACCTTCACACGCACACCTCTAACTCGTGCTTTTACGCGCGCGTCCGCGATGGCGGACGGTTTGGGTTTTCCAGACCTGCGCCGGTCGGTGCCGCGCATCATGCTGGAGCGGATTAACCCGCTCGACGCCTCTACCGACCCGATGGCTGCGGCCCTGTTTACCTGCCCGTCCTTCGACCATCTAGGGGGACGCCTGGTCGCCTTGACAGGAGACACCCCTCCCGCCCACTATTGGAGGGCAGCTATCGGCGACCACACCTCCACCAAGGGTCTGGAGACCGCTTCGGAGGACTCCGCTAGCCGGTCGTGGATTTTCAGGGGGCCGTACGGTTGGTCCGGCAAGGATTTCGTCCGCGCAATCCACCTGCGCACCGGCAACCTGCCAACGAGGGCGATACCATCTAACCCCCTGAGGAGCGCTTGTGCAGGGGAGGATGTGGAAAGCAGGAGACTCTGGCCCACATTCTACAACGCTGCCCCGTAGTGCAGCCAGAGCGCATTAGGAGGCATAATGAGGTTGCGCGCAAGATCGCCAAGCATTGCCGTTCCAGGAGCTGGGTAGTCGAAGAAGAACCTCACGTCCGGCACCCCCAGGGGCAACTCTTCAAGCCGGACTTAGTCGTCCATCGCCAGGGACTCCCATCGGTGGTATGCGACGTCCAGGTCTCCTGGGACGGCTATGAACCGCTCGCCGAGGCATGGAGGAATAAGAGCCTCACCTATGACCCCCCGCCTTCCGCGCTACAGCGGAGAGACGTTGGCCCGGAAAGACCTTTATTCATCTCCTGGCGGTTCTCGGAGCCAGAGGCATTTGGTCTCGTTGTAATGAGGTGACATCCTCCACCCTCGGTTTCACCCAACAGCTAAAGGCCCACTGCGTGCACTCATGTCTGAAGTGGGGCTCTTCCATCCATCCAAGTTTCATGAGGGCAGTTTGGTACCGCCGAGTCAACCACTAGCCATCCTCGGCCGCTGGAAAAAAGGGTTTCCTTTTCTTTCTTTTGTGTCACCCTGTCGGGTCCCTAATTCACCCCCAATTTTAATCCTGTGACGCAGTTTTATATTACTTTGTCCATTACTCTGTTGTTTACTGGTTCTTTACCTTATGTGTTCTTTTTTTTACCCACCTTTCGGCTTTTACCATTAACATAGAGTACTTTTATTGCGACGATTTTATACCGTTTTCCTTTTTTTTGTCTGCACTACTGCATATGGATCCACCTACCCGGGTCCGCCCACATCTCAGGTGCCCTCACACGGAGTCGCGCCCTGTATTGGCCGCCGCTCTAACGCCACGTCGGACGCGCCGCTCCGCCCCGTCGGCTCGGGCCTTGCACTGCCGCTGCCTGCCCTTGCACCTGGTCCTCTACCAACTTTGTCTTCAGGCGACACCGACAGAAAAGAATTTGCTTTTTATATTATTATTGTTGTTATATGCTCATATTAATTCATATGCACAAACATCGAGGTGCAACATGCTTTACATATATTCTCTCTATTGTACTTATATTGCAAATAAACTTATACATGGCCAAATGCCTCGGCATCTAATTAGTGACGCGCATGAATGGATTAACGAGATTCCCACTGTCCCTACCCACTATCTAGCGAAACCACTGCCACTTGCTTCACTTGCTTCGACTCAGCTGTTGAGTCACTTGCTTCGACTCAGCTGTTGAGTGTGCACGTGTTATTGTCGTTCTGGTTATAAGTATTTAATTGCGTTTAGAACAGTGTTTTTAGTTTAAATTTTTCTTGGAGTAGTTTGATTTGGGTTTTTTTGTGCTGTCTGGGGTCTCTCCCGAGAGGTCCGGGCGGCGGATTGGTTGCTAATTCGTGGTCGCATTGGTCGCCTGTGTGAGTGCGTGCTATTGGTGCGGCTAGACGCCGCGGTGTATTGGCCGCTGCATCGAAGGAGGGGCGTGGCAGAGTCCGCCGATTGGTGGGTGTTTAGGCACCCATTGGATGCTCTGTCGAGGGAGCCTTTGTGATGGCCGGTAGAGAAATGGAGGAAGCGGGAGTTTTTAAGAAGAGTAGCAGGACGTCGCGCTCGCCGCAGTCGGGTGCTGGGTCGCTGACGGAATTAACGAAGATGGACTTGGCGATGAATGTACCGGAACGAGGTCTGTTAGGAGGTATCCACAGGTCGAGGACTGGATCGGTGAGCTCAGTTGGGTCGGCGAAAAGTGACAGTGCGGCAATGGCTTCCGGGAAATCCTCGAAGCGTACGAGGACGGATGAGGACGATGAGTGCATGATGAGTGTAAGTGTGGAAGCGATGAAGATGATCACGCGGAGGCTCAACGGCCTGTTGATGAGAGAGAAAATAAATAGACCGGTGATTGAGGAGGTTTTGAGTCTGGCTAGCGATTATGAAGGAACAATATACAAGGCCATGTTGGAGAACGAGCTGTTGAAAGGGAGGCTGCTTGAACTTGAGAGAGAAAGAGAAAGTATGAGAAAGGAGAATTTGCGACGGGAAGAGGTGTGGAAGCAGGAGCGTGAAAGGGATGCTATCCGTATGAATGAAGTAGCAACAAGTAAATTGGGTGTGAGTGATATGGGAATGAGTCAAGGGAAAGTGGGAAAAGATGATGGAAAGAAGGATGACGGGAAGAAAGTAAGGAAGAGCTATGCAGTAATAGTCAAATCAGACAAGAACGAGAGCAGTGAGGTAGTGAAAGAGAGGGTGTTGAAAGAGGTAAGTCCGTGGGTGAATGTGAGAGTGAGAGGTGTTAGGAAGTTAAAAAGTGGGGGTGTGGCAATAGAGACGGCGAGTGAGAGGGAGCTTGATAGTTTGCGTGCGAGTGCCAAGTTTAGGCAGTGCGGTATGAATGTGGAGCTACCTCGTGCGATCGGCCCTCGGGCGTTGATTTTTGACGTTCCGTCGCAGATGACGGAGGCCGGTCTCATCGAGGAGCTATACAGGAAGAATGTGGAAGGGTTGTTTGAGGAGAAGGAATTTAAGGAGCGAATGGGGATTGTATCCAGAAGAGAGAATGCGAAGGATAAATCGGTGGGTAACGTGGTGTTGGAGGGAACTGGCAAGGCGATAAGCAGCTTAGTAAACGAAGGGCGAGTGTTTGTTGGATGGGGCTGTCTGAGAGTGAGGGAGTATGATAGCGTTAATAGATGTTATGCGTGCTTCAGCTACGGCCACAGACTGAGGGAATGCAAGGAAAAGGGGAGAATATGTAGAAAGTGTGGGAATGCGGGACATATGGAAAGGGAGTGTAAGGGAAATGAGGAATGCAGGAACTGTAGGATGAGAGGGAGAGAATGTGGCCATTCCGTCATGAGCACGGAGTGCGCAGAATATGTTAGAGTGTTGAACCTGTTGAAATCCAGAATTTCCGATGGCTGAATGGGGAAGGTACCTGCAGTTGAACTGTCAGATGTCGGCTGAGATTACCAGTGAGATTGGGGTAGTGATGTTAGAGAAGCATGTAAGGGTAGCGATGTTGCAGGAGCCGTACGTGTCTGAAGGAAAAGTGAGTGGACTGCCTGAATGTATGAGGGTGTTTGCCGCGACTGGCTCGCCGTCAGCGGCCATAGTGGTAAATGACCCAAGCGCGGACGTGATGGGCCTACCATCGAGAACGAATGAGTATGCGGCGTGTGTGTGGATGAAAGATCAGGCAGGGGAGAGGTACGTGGCATCGGTATACTGTCGGTATGGAAGAGACTTGGAGCCGTATCTGGAGTATATTGAAAGGCTGGTGGATGCGGTCGGGGGGCTTCCCCTTATCGTAAGCATGGATGCGAACGCGGTATCCCCTATGTGACACAGTAAAAGTGTTCACAGATATGGGGATGCCGTGGCGAGAGGTAGAGAGATGGAAGATGTGATCGTGAGGAGGGGCCTGTATGTGTTGAATGAACCCTCTGAACACTACACGTTCAGTGGGCCGCATGGAGAGTCGGACATAGATGTTACTCTGGTGAATGATAGGTGGAGAGATACGGAGTTTGTATGGCAAGTATGTCCGGACTGGGGGGTTAGTGATTACAATGTGGTCCTAATTACTGCCCGGTTTGTGTGTGAGGATCGAATGAATGTGGAAGAACCCAGGTGGAATATTAGGAAGGTTGATTGGAAAGAGTATGCGAGACAGATTAGAGTAGAGGCTGAACGGACGGCGTTTGGAGAGTATAAAAGAATGAATGTTGAACGGAAGATAGCATGTATCACTGAATGGGTGAACACGGTTAATGAGAGAATGTTGCATAGAGTGCGTAAAAGAAAGATGAAAGGTGTCGGTTGGTGGACGGAAGAGTTGAATGTGCTGAAAAGGCATGTGACGAAGACGAGAGCAAGGTATCAGAGAGTGCGCAAGCGTGGGGACGTGGTAGCGACTGAAATGGCCGCGAGAGAGTGCAGGGTGATTGTTAAGCAGTATAAATCATTGATAAGAGAGGAGAAAGAAAGGTATTGGAGAGAATTGGTGAAAGCGGAAGGGAATATGAACCCCTGGGGGAAGGTATACAAGTTATGTCGTAAGAAAAGGAATGCTAGTAGAGACTTGGACGGTATTGTGGTGAATGGAGTGGAGATGAAAACATGGGGAGAGAGTGTGCGTGCGCTGTTGGACGAGCTCTTACCGGCCGGCCCAACAGGGAGTGAACAGGACAGAGTGACTGATCCAGAGGTGCGAGCGGATAAGTTTAGCTACTCCGAGCTAAACGGCGCGATGAGGAAGATGCGAATGAGGAAGGCCCCTGGCGAGGATGGTATATACCCGGAGATGGTGAAGAGTGTGTGCTTAGCAGTATCGGAGTATGTGCTTGAAATGTATAATGGATGCTTGGAAGAACGTGTCTTTCCAAGAGAATGGAAGGTAGCGAAAGGAGTAATCCTGCTAAAGAATGAAGAGAAAGTACGAACGGATCCCAGATCGTATCGGCTAATCAGCCTTTTACCGGTCTGGGGCAAGATACTGGAGAGAATGCTAGTGAACAGACTCAACGAGAAGCTGGTTGACAGTAGGTCGGCCTCTCAATACGGTTTTCGTGGCGGGAGGTCGACCGAAGATGCGTGGTGCAAGGTGAAAGAGTGTGTAAATGGAACGGCCTGCAAGTATGTTCTGGGTATATTTGTGGATTTCAAGGGTGCTTTCGACAACCTCCGCTGGGATCGGTTGTTGGTACATCTGAGAGATTCTGGATGTATGGAGATGGGTGTGTGGTATAGTTATTTTAAGGAGAGAAAGATGAGAATGAAGAATGCGCGAGAGGAAGTATGGAAGGATATTACGAGAGGGTGCCCGCAAGGCTCAATCTGTGGACCGGCTGTGTGGAATATGATGATGGATGTCCTGTTGAACGAACTAAATGAAAATGGATGTAAGGTAATTGCGTATGCGGACGATTTGCTGTTAATGATTGAAAGAAATAGTAGGAGAATGTTAGAGGAGAATGGCTCGACATGGATGAGAATGGTGATCGATTGGGGTGAAAGAATGGGAGTAAGCGTATCTGATACAAAAACGGAATGTATGCTGCTGAAAGGGATTTTGAGTAGAGCGCCGAGTGTGCGAATGGGTGAAAGTGGCATGAAGTATGTGAAGGAGGTTAAGTATCTGGGTGTGAGTGTGGGTGAAAGGATGAGTTTTAGGCCACACCTTGACCGAATGCGTGAGAAAATTACAAGGGTAGCTGGGAGTATGAGTCGGATTCTGAGGAAAGAATGGGGACTGCGGAGGAGAGCCACGAGTATTATTTACAAGGGGCTTCTCTTCCCGTGTGTAAGTTATGGTGGAAGTGTGTGGAAACCTGTCCTGCGGTTCCAGTATGGAAGGGACTTGCTGAACAGATGTCAGCGCGTGGCGCTGTATGCATGTTTGAGTGTGTGTTAGGACTGTATCGACAGATGCGATGCAGATCTTGATGGGTGAGGCACCGTGGGATTTGGAGTGTGAAAGAAAGGCTTACACATATATGTTGAAGAAAGGAGTGAGAATGGGCGAGAATGATTGGATGACAACGGATGAAGTGGAGGGTAGAACGTTGAAAGAATGTTTAGAGTACGTCAGAGAGCAGATGGTGAGAAAATGGCAAGAGCGCTGGGATAGCAGTGAGAATGGGAGAGTGACATATGGGTATATTAAGAATGTGAAGTTTGTAAGCGAGAATAAATGGTTTAGTTTTGGTCTGAATGCAGGATTCTTACTGACTGGGCATGGAAGTATGAATGGCTGGTTGTATGACAGTGCGAGGTGTAGATGTGGGGCTGAGAGAGAGGATTGGTTGCATGTGTTGACTGAGTGTGATAGATATGAGGATTTGAGAGATCTGGAAAGAATGGGTATAAGGTTAAATGCAGATGGAAGTGTAAATGTAGAAGGCGTAATGAATGAAAGGGAGTACAAGTATTTTCAGGATTTCTCGGAAGCAGCCTTTGATCGACGTCCACGTTAAACTATCCCTTTGTTGTTGTTGCCAAGGGAACGGGCTTGGGAAAATTAGCGGGGAAGGAAGAGCCTGTTGAGCTTGACTCTAGACTGGCAATGTAAGGAGACGTGATAGGTGTAGCATAAGTGGGAGACTTTGTCGCGGGTGAAATACGCGGCAACTCCTCTTCGGCCGCCATTCAACGATCGGCTCAGAACTGGCACGGACTAGGGGAATCCGACTGTCTAATTAAAACAAAGGATTGCGATGGCCCCTGCGGGTGTTGACGCAATGTAATTTCTGCCCAGTGCTCTGAATGTCCACGTGAAGAAATTCAAACAAGCGCAGGTAAACGGCGGGAGTAACTATGACTCTCTCAACGGGACGGCTCACTCCACCTAGGCCACCATCAGCGCTGTCGTATCCATCCAGCTGCACATGGCATAAAATCTTCTTATCTCATGTTATTGCTTATTGTATTATTGATATATTCATTGTAAGCCCTACGGGTGGGCAAGATCTTAACCCGCAATGTACTAACCTAACCGTTAATAAAGTATTATATTAGTTGCTCCGCTCCTCCCCCCCAGGGATTGAATACCGGAGATGCAAGGGGGAAACATTATTTACGACAAATGTGGGAAAAGTTACGCGGCAAAGGGTAACTTGGCAAGCCATGAGAGCGAGTGCGGGATAAGAGATAGGGGCAAATGCCTTTACTGCCCCTATACCACGGCAAAGTTTTTGTGGGGGATAAGCTGACCAGGAAAATATCCTTTCGTGCCGGGGTCAAACAGGGCGATCCGCTGAGCCCCGCACTATTCAACGCCGTCCTGGACGGGCTGATCACCGAGCTGAATGAGAAGCAACCCAGAGGAACCTTATCATCTAGCTGCAAGATCGCCGCCCTCGCCTTCGCAGATGACCTGCTGCTGCTGCTGGCGGGAGTAACTATGACTCTCTTAAGACGTAGTTGCTCCACTCCGTGACGAGTCCTACCCGAACATCAAAGAAGTAGAGGCTCTGTACGGATCCATCTTGGAGGAACAGCCCGCAGTCTCTCTGGATGGCGACACCCCTCCTACCCCCCAGTTGACTGGGGAGAATCTTTACTAGTCCATCAGCCGCGAAGAGATTGTCTCGGCGAGGAGGGCATGGAGCAACTCGTCCCCGGGACCGGACGGCATTACCATTCAGCAGGTGAAGAGATGCTCCCTAGATGCACTGGGCTCGCTCTTCAACGCCCTGCTGTACAGACGTTTCACCCCATCTACCTGGCTCACCTGCAGGACCGTCCTAATCCCGAAGGAAGGAGACCGAACCAACCCATCCAACTGGCGACCGATCACCATAGGGTCCGCCGTGCAACGCCTGCTCCATCGGATCATCGCGAAGAGGTTTGCCCGGATCCTGCCCCTCGATTCTATGCAGCGTGGATTCCGCGAAGTGGATGGCACCTTGGCGAATACGATCCTCCTCGACCACTACATCAAGTCGAGGAGGTTGCAGGGAAAATCTTTTGACGTCGTATCCCTGGACATCAGGAAGGCGTTCGACTCCGTAACGCATCAGGCGATTTTCGAGGCACTTAGGCGACTAAGAATTAGCCCGGCCCTGGTGGATTACATTAAGAGTACTCTCCTAGGGGCCCACACCAACATCTCCGTGGGGAATAGCACCTCCAGAAGAATTTATTTCCGCCGTGGGGTTAAGCAGGGAGACCCCCTTAGCCCATCCCTATTCAATGCCGTACTAGACGGCCTAATTATGAAATTGAACCAATGCCAACCTGGGGGTACCATCGCCCCATACACTAGAATCGCGGCCGTCGCCTTCGCCGACGATTTGCTCCTGCTGGAGGACCATGAAGTGGACGTCCCTGGCGCCCTCGATACTACTTCCCGCTTCTTCCGTCATCGCGGCATGGAAATCAACCCCAGCAAGAGCCTCTCCATATGCGCCACCACCGTCGCAGGAAAATCCGTGGTGCGGACTAGACCCATCTTCAAGGTGCAGGGCAAATTCCTGCCAGCTTTGGGTCACCTGAACACCTTCCGCTACCTCGGTTTACAATTTGGAAGCATCGGCACGGCCAAACCCACCCTGTTCCACCTCAGGTCATGGCTGTCGAACCTGGAGAGAACCCCGTTACAACCCCACCAGAAGCTTCATATGCTTAAGGTCTTCGTGATCCCCAGGCTCTACCACGGGTTGCAAGCCCCCACCACCACCGGCGGGCTCCTCGTCGAGTGCGACCGCCTCATCCGAAGAACCGCCAAGAAGATCCTACACTTATCCGCTCATACCGGCTCCCAATTCCTTCATGCTGCTATCCGGGGCGGGGTCTGGGCCTTCCGCAGCTGCGACACGTCATTCCATCCATCTTGAAAGGACGAATTTCGTCGCTTAACAACTATGACGAAGTGACCCGGAGAATGACATCTACTCCGGGTCCGGCTGCCTCCTTCTTCCGCCGCACGTGCACCCTGGCCGGAAGAGGCCATCCCGACGCTTACTGGAGGGAACAGATGTCGACCCGACCCTTTAGCGCGGGGCTCCAAGACGTTGCCGAAGACTCCGCAAGCCGGGCTTGGCTGCAGCATCTACCCAGAGGATGGACCGGACGGGACTTCATTAAAGCAGTGCATCTCCGCACAGCCAATTTAGCCACCAAGGGCCTACCCACCGTCCAAGCCGACTAGAGGAGGTGTCGCGCGGGGTGTAACCGCGTTGAATCCCTGTCACACGTCTTGCAGGGCTGTCCATTCACTCACTACGAGCGGATCGGTCAACACAATGAGATCGTGAACAAGATCGCCACTCACGTGCGCCGCAGGAGATTCACTGTGGAAAAAGAGCCCAGGATTTACCACCCAGACAAACAGCTCTTTATACCGGACCTTGCCATCCACCTCCCAGACAACGAGATCCTAGTTACCGACGTTCAAGTCTGCTGGGAGGGTCCCCGTCCATTATCGGAGAGTTGGACGAGGAGGAAGTTAGTTTATGACCACCCACGATTTCGAGAAGCTGCGGCGCGCCGCTGGCCTGGCAGGCCCGTAGTTGTGGAGCCGATCCTACTGGGCGCAAGAGGTGTCTGGCCGAGCTGCAACCATCCAACGGCCGCGCTGATCGCCATCTCCCACCACCTGAAGGCGAGCTGTGTCAACTCCTGCCTCAAGTGGGGACACACTCTACATCGGCATTTTATGGCAGCAGTGTGGCGGCACCAGAGATGACGGACTATCCATGAGCGTTCCCTTCCCGTATTGGAGGCTGAATCGAACCACATCAACGGGACGGCTCACTCCACCTAGGCCACCATCAGCGCTGTCGTATCCATCCAGCTAGACATGGCATAAAATCTTCTTATCTCATGTTATTGCTTATTGTATTATTGATATATTCATTGTAAGCCCTACGGGTGGGCAAGATCTTAACCCGCAATGTACTAACCTAAACGTTAATAAAGTATTATATTAGTTGCTCCGCTCCTCTCCCTCAGGGATTGAATACCGGAGATGCAAGGGGGGAACTTTATTTACGACAAATGTGGGAAAAGTTACGCGGCAAAGGCTAACTTGGCAAGGCATGAGAGCGAGTGCGGCATAAGAGATAGGGGCAAATGCCTTTACTGCCCCTATACCACGGCAAAGTTTTGTGGGGGATAAGCTGACCAGGAAAATATCCTTTCGTGCCGGGGTCAAACAAGGCGATCCGCTGAGCCCCGCACTATTCAACGCCGTCCTGGACGGGCTGATCACCGAGCTGAATGAGAAGCAACCCGGAGGAACCTTATCACCTAGCTGCAAGATCGCCGCCCTCGCCTTCGCAGATGACCTGCTGCTGCTCGAAGACAGGGACCTGGATATACCGAACGCGCTCCAGGCTGTGGAGGATTTTCTCAGGACCCGTGGCATTGCCCTGAATCCAGCCAAATGTTCCTCCATCAGCGCCGCCACAGTCTCGGGAAAGAGCGTGCCGAGAACGAAGCCGTCCTTCAAAATCCACGGACACTATATCAAGCCCCTGGCCGGTATCAGCAACTTCCGTTACCTCGGCCTCATGTTCGGCAGCACGGGCGCAGCTAAGCCAACGCTATTTAACCTGACAAACTGGTTATCTAACCTCCAACAAGCTCCCCTCAGACCCAGCCAGAAATTTGACATCCTTAAGGCTTATCTAGTCCCTCGACTTCTATACGGGCTGCAGTCCCCTGGTCTCACCGGCGAGTTGCTGCAGGAATGCGACCGGTTATTACGACGTGCGACAAGGAAGATCCTCCTCCCTTAACATGCACACCGGTTCGCAATTTCTCCACGCGAGAATTAGGGATGGAGGTTTGGGGCTGCCCCAACTCCGCTACAAGCTCCCCTGTATCTTTTCCCGGCGACTGGAAAATCTAAAGAGGAACTGCGACGACATTACCAACTGGGCCTCTATATTTAACATCGAGGGGCCGGCCCAGTCTCTGTATTACCGCCTAAGGGTGCTCCCCAGCAGAGGCGATCCTGACCCTTACTGGAGGGAAGAAACCACGTTACGCCCATACAGCGCTGGCCTCCAAGATGTAGCTGACGACGCGTCGAGCAGAGCGTGGATCCACCGAGTCTCGCGCGGCTGGACGGGACGGGATTATGTGAGAGCGGTCCAATTGAGAACAGGTAACCTGCCCACCCAGGGTTTACCATATAATCCCCCCCAAACAGCGTAGCTGTCGCCATGGGTGCCCGCGGGTGGAGTCTTTGTCGCACGTTCTGCAGGGATGCCCACTGACTCATTATGAAAGGATCGGAAGACACAACGAAATCGTGGCAAAAATCGCCAAGCACGCGCGAAGGAAAGGATGGATTACGGAAACCGAGCCGCGTGTTTACCACCCGGATGGCCAACTTTACAAACCGGACCTGGCAATACACCAACCAGGAAACACCATATCCATTGTGGATGTCCAGGTTTGCTGGGAAGGACCACGAACCCTAGCAACAAGTTGGGATAACAAGCGGCTCGTGTACGACAACGTAAGATTTAGAGAAGCTGCCGTCCGACATTGGGGAGACAAGAACTTAATACTCTCCCCACTGCTTCTCGGAGCGCGTGGCATTTGGCCGCGCTGCAACCAGCCCACCACCGGATTGCTGTCCATCCCTTCACCATTACGATCCAGCTGCGTGCACACCTACCCGAAATGGGGTTCTACCATCCATCGCCGCTTCATAGCAGGTGTGTGGCGTCGACGTCCACCGGAACCACCGGCACGAGGACCCAAGACATAGGATCGGCACCCTCCGCTCGCTTGTTCCGCCTTCCACTTCGTGCAGCCCAAACCACCATCGGCAGGTGTTGATTAGGTAATATATTATAGTTATTGTAAACCCTACGGGTGGGTAGCATCAAAACCCGAAATATGTTATAATATATCTGTGTAATGTATATTATTAGTCAATAAACATTTAAATAGTTGCTCCGCTCCTCTTCCTCAGGGAATGAATACCGGAGATGCAAGGGGGGAACTTTATTTGCGACAAATGTGGGGAAAGTTACGCCGCAAAGGGCTAACTTGGCAAGGCATGAGGGCGAGTGCGGTATAAGAGATAGGGGCAAATGCCTTTACTGACCTTATACCACGGCAAAGTTTTCTGCCATCCGCCAACACGAGAAGCGGGCACACCCGCTCGAATATAACGCGGACCTCGAGAGCAAAACCGGCACCCCGGAATCCCAGCTCATGGCGAAACTAGCTTATATAGAAGCCAGGAGTAAAGGGGGTGCCATTTCCATCAGGGAAATGACCAGGGTTACCGGGCTTACAGTCTATCAGGTAAGGAACCGGCGCGACAAAGCAATATATCAGCACTACTTGGAGTGAGCGAGGAGAGAGATCAAAGAGGGAGGTCTTCGAAAGATATTCCGCAAGGAGTCCTCCTCCTCCAGCGCATGCTCCGAGATCCGGGTCGGCCCGCTCACCCCCTCCATGACCCCGGCCCAGAGGGGATGATTTTGCCCCGCATCCACCTTCCATCTGGAGATGCCTCATGCTTCCGGCGGTGCGGGGTTACCAGCCCCAATCCAGTATGCCGTTCAGATGTTGGTGCTGATCGCAATAATAGCAGCCTCGGACGAGGGGACTCTCAGGGACCCCTGAGTTTGACCGTGCTGTTGTCTCCGGAAGCCTTGCGCAGTCCACCGGCGCAGCAAGTAAAGGGGCCATTCCAAAAATCCGTCGCCCGGGTGGCCCCGTCCCAGCTTTAATTGGCACCAAAGGGAGGGCTGCAAGTACCTCTACTTTTCACGGGACCAAGTTTTCTCCTGGTGCCCTGCAGCCCCTCACTTCTATTCCGACCGCCGCGATAGGGGGTTTTACATGTCCCCACTGTGGCAAATCCTATGCTGCCAAGGCTAATCTGACCAAGCATGTGAAGGAGTGCGGCACTCGGGACAGGGACAAGTGTATGTTTTGTCCCCTGTCTTTCGGGACCTTTGCTGCCGTGCGCCAGCACGAGAGGCGGGCGCACGAGGAGCAATATAAGAAGGATCTAGGGAGCAGAACTCCGGAGCAAGAAGGGCCAAGTTAGGTTTAAGGAAATGATGGCGGCAACCGGCCTGACTCAATATCAGGTTCGGCATCGTCGCGAGAAGCCGGAGCAAGTCCGATATCTGGAGCGTGCCAAGCGGAAACTGCAGCAAGGTGGCATTAAATCCTTTGCAAAGGCCGCCTCCTCCGCTCCCGCCGCAAGGCGCTCCCCAAAAGGCTCTTTTTCTTCACCACCTGTACCCGGCTCACCTGTTGCGGCGACTTCTAGGGGCAAGGCCGTTCTCGTTAGCAGGCCTGCCACCCGTATGCCGCCACCATCGGGGCGCGGCTTTTCCCCTCGCGTTCTACATCTTTCCCCGAACTCACGCCTACGCGTCCCCGTATTGCCATCGCTGAGACCTCGCCTACAGCGTTCTCCGCATCCACTTTGCCGTGTATGCCGATATCAATGTCCCCGCCTCCTCTTGCCGATCGTCGGCGCCTAAGTGCCAGCGAGCCCTATCTGCCATCAAGTGGGCATTTATCGTCTTTACAGCCCGCGGTTCCGACCGAGGTCGTCGATGAAGCCTTCCTGCTCCATCTGATTGGTCTCCGCAAAAACCTGGACACTCGAGCTAGAGCTATTATGGATGCTGGACTATCGAGCCCTCTGCCCGCACTCGACCAAGCGGTCAGCGATTTCCTCGAGGTCATATTTCCACGCAAATCTCGCCGCGAGCCCCGTCTCCCCAGGGTACCACGGAATAGGCCGCCGCCTCCTGCTAACTCCAGACAGAGAAGAGCGTCTCTCTTTAAGAAGGCGCAAGACCTTTATATTAAGAACCGCTCCTAACTTGCGGAAAAAATCATTCTCGGTAGCCCGCTGTTGGAACCCGACATTGTGCCGCCCATCGATGCTGTTGAAGATCTCTACAGCACAATCTTCGAGTCCCGGTCCCCACCCTTTGCCCAGGATGTCGAGCCACAGTTCGTAAAGCCTCCGTCCTTTAGCTGGTGCCGTTCGTACCTGGAGCAATTCTGCCCCGGGACCTGATGGTATCACGGTCTCCCAAGTATGGCGATGCTCCATGGGCCTATTAGAAGTCCTATTTAACGTCCTGCTATACAGGCGCTTTACGCCATCCACGTGGAAACAGCCGCGGACTATCCTAATCCCGAAGGATGATAACAGGGCGGACCCCACGAACTGGAGGCCTATCACCATCGGCTCCGCGGTGCAACGCCTTTTGCACCGCATCCTGGCCAGGCGACTGGTTTTGTCCCTGGACCTTCATCCCCTCCAGCGGGGCTTCGTGCATACGGATGGAACACTGGCCAATATCCTTCTTCTGGAGCATTACATCAAATCCAGGCGCCTCGGGAGGAAAGCATTCAATGTTACCTCCCTGGACGTAAAGAAGGCCTTTGATTCCGTGTCACACGATGCCATTTACCGTGCGCTCCACCGGTTGGGGGTGGATCCTGCCCTCATCGGCTACATTAAGTCGACTCTCCTTGGTGCCTCTACCACAATATCGGCGGGATGCCACTCTTCACGTAAGATCTCCTTTTTGAGGGGGGTTAAGCAGGATGACCCGCTGCTCCGCAAAACCACGAAGCGGATGCTGCACCTGGCGACGCACACGGGATCGCAGTTCCTCCATGCCGCTGTGAGGGATGGCGGCCTAGGGGTGCCCCAACTTCGGCGCACCATCCCGGACATCCTCTGCAGAAGATTGGACGGCCTGACAGCGAGTGATTATGTTTCCGAGGCGCTGCTGAAGACCAAGGGGTTTGCCCGCGATTTCCATCGCCGGATGCGGGTCCTCGCCGGGGGAGGCCCCTCTGACGCCTTCTGGCGAGAAGAGATAACTACCCGCCCTTTTAGTGCTGGGCTCGAGGCCGCCGTGGAGGACCTTGCCAGTAGGGCCTGGCTAGCTGCGACCCCGAGAGGATGGACGGGTGGCGATTTTGTGAGAGCCGTGCAGTTGCGGACCGGAAACCTGCCTACCAAGGGTCTCCCCTCCGTAAATCCACAAGAACGAAGATGCCGAGCGGGGTGCCAGAGAACAGAATCCCTTTCTCATGTTCTCCAAGGCTGCCCCGTTACCCACGCTTTACGGCTGAAGAGGCACGACGAAATTGTCAGCAAGATTGCCACGCATTCCCGCCGCCGAGGCTACACGGTGGAAAAAGAACCGAGGGTTTACCATCCTGACCGCCAGCTTTTCGTTCCGGATTTGGCCATCCAGCTCCCCGGCGAAGCACTCCGGGTGTGTGACGTCCAGGTCTGTTGGGAGGGTGCCCGGAACCTCATGGAAAGCTGGGAACGCAAGCGCCTGGTGTACGATAACGCCAGATTCCGTGCGGCCGCCGCCCGTCGCTGGCCGCAGAAGAGGCTGACCATCCTGCCCCTACTGCTAGGTGCAAGAGGAATCTGGCCCAGCTGCAACGCACGAGTTGCCGAGTTGCTGGCGCTTCCTAAAACCACCAAGGCGAGCTGCGTCCACTCATGCTTGAAGTGGGACAGCACTCTGCATCGCCACTTCATGGCCTCAGTATGGCGTCAATCCAACGCCGGGGAACGTGTACGAAGACAGCCTCCTGCCACCATCCAACCACCAAGACGCAGGAGGAAGTGAGGGGGACCGCAGAGGGGCCGACCACCTGACGCCGCGAGAGTCGTGGCGCCAACCGGGAACGGAGGGACTGCCCATTCCACCCAGGGGACCCTGTCCAGCGGCGCGTCATATGCGATATAATCTGTTATTATTATTATTATATCTTACAGTTATATCCATTATTATTATTAATTGTAATCCCTACGGGCAGGAAACATCTAGTCCGAAATGTACTTAAGGTAAATAAAGTATTATATTAATTGCTCCGCTCCTCTCCCTCAGGGATTGAATACCGGAGATGCAAGGGGGGAACTTTATTTACGACAAATGGCAAGGCATGTGAGCGAGTGCGGCATAAGAGATAGGGGCAAATGCCTTTACTGCCCCTATACCACGGCAAAGTTTTCTGCCATCCGCCAACACGAGAAGCGGGCACACCCGCTCGAATATAACACGGACCTCGAGAGCAAAACCGGCACCCCGCAATCCCAGCTCATGGCGAAACTAGCTTATATAGAAGCCAGGAGTAAAGGGGGTGCCATTTCCATCAGAGAAATGACCAGGGTTACCGGGCTTACAGTCCATCAGGTAAGGAACCGGCGCGACAAAGCAATATATCAGCAGTACTTGGAGTGAGCGAGGAGAGAGATCAAAGAGGGAGGTCTTCGAAAGATATTCCGCAAGGAGTCCTCCTCCTCCAGCGCATGCTCCGAGATACTCGCTATACCATCATCAACTGGTGCACCGCCGCGAGTAACGAGCCCTACGGTCATTGCTGCGCCAGTTACAGGCGAAGGCCAACAGCGTATAGCTCCTTCTAAGCCGTCCTCCCCAATTACACCTTTAGGGTCCTCCCTCGAAATGCCCATACTCGGTACCAGATATATCAAATAGATCCCCGCCATCGAGGGTACCCCCTCCACCTCTCATGGGGCGAAAGCGGGGGCCCGAAGAAAGTCCCGATCGTGAGGTTTCCCGGCCCCGATTGGGTACTTTCCACGAATCTCCTTTGCGACCTGACCAGGAGTCACCGGAGCTACTCAGGGCTCCGCAGGCGAGACGTAGTCTCAGCGCCAACGACATCGTTGCGCTCGACGATCCAGAGCAACTTCCATCCGAGCTCTACGATCTGCCCTTCCTGGAGCTGCTTTTGAAGCTTTGGACGGGGGTGGACGATGCGGTGGCTGCGGTCATTCAATCGGTCACCGTAGGGACGTCTCGCGGTCTCGACACAGCAATTACCCGCTGGCTCGACGCCCAATTTCCGCCAGGTGACAGAAGACCTATGGGGGCAGGACGGGCGGCTCGTCGCCCTCCACTGCCACCGCCCCCAGTTACGGCATACCAGCGCCGGATGGCAAACTTTAAAAAGGCACAAGATCTTTTTTAATAAGTGCCCGGATACGTTGGCGGAATAAGAGGATTGCCGCTCCTTGGGTCGGAAACCTCGCCCGAGATCAGCGAGGTGGAAAAGTTCTTCGCAGGCATCTATGAAGACGCTCCGCCCCAAAAGCGCCCCGTGCCTACCACCACGACGGGGGGTGCTCCCATCTATGTCCCCATCCAGGAGGAAGAAATCCTGGGAGCCATAAAGGGTTGGAAGAATTCCGCTCCCGGCCCCGATGGCATCACCGTTTCCCAGGTTAAACGATGCCCTACTAGACATCTACAGGTAATTTTTAATGCCTTAATGTACAGGAGGCTTTCTCCTCAGATCTTTAGGGCGTCGCGGACCATCCTTCTTCCTAAGGATGGGGATAGGAAGGAGCCGTCCAAGTGGAAGCCAGTGTCCATCTCCTCCGCGGTGCAGCTCCTCTTCCATCGAGTCCTCGCTAGGCGCATCACTAATAGCGTGAACCTGCATCCGCTTCAACGCGGATTTGTGGAAATCGACGGAACTCTGGCAAACACTATTATCCTGGACACCTACATCAAGTCCAGGCGCATCCAGGGGAAGCCTTTCAACATATTGTCCCTGGATGTGACCAAGGCATTCGATTCTGTCACCCACCAAGCCATCTTTCATGCCCTGCGGCGGTTCGACGTACCGCAGCCTATTGTCGACTACTTGGCCGCGGCGTTTCACTCCTCCTACACTACCACCTCCACGGGCGGGTAGTCCACCAGGCCCATCTCCTTCAGAAGGGGGGTTAAGCAAGGTGCCCCCTCACGCCGACCACCACTTGCACCCGGAATTCCCTTACCATCAGGCCTTTCGCCTCAGACGATGGCAACCTCAACCGATCCGTCACCAACCGGAGTGGTTTCCCGTACCATCAAGCGCCAGCCTGCTAAACCTAGGAAGGTATCTGGGGCCAAGTCTCCTTCTGGACCCCTGCAGGCCGACGATCCTTCTCTTTCCCCGGCTTCATCCTTCCCGCACGTCTGTGGTCAGTGCGGCAAGGGTTACTCCCCGAAGAGCAGTCTCGCTTGTCACCTGAGAGACTGTGGTGCGCGCGACCGCACCAAGTGCCAGTTTTGCTGCAGGACGCACAAGGGAAAACCCTTGTGCGTCCTTCGCGTAGGTTCGCCAGCACAAACGACGACACCACCCCGATAAATATCGGGATAAACTCGAAGCAAAACTTCCGGCTCCCGAAAGCGAACTCCTATCGAAGCTAGCCAAAATTGAGGCGGCCAGTCGGAAGGAAGCCCCCAACTTCAAGGAGATGAAGAAGGTTACCGGTTTAACGGAACACCAGATCCGCCACCGCAGGGAAGCACCTATCTACAAAAAGTATCTGGAGAGGGCAATCGTGGATCAGAAGGAAAAAGCCCAAACCCTTTTTACAAGTGTTTTTCCTGCCCGCCGTGTAGCCCCACCGCCCAGTACTCTTCTGCCCCAGCCAATAACATCTGGCACGCTGCTTCCGCCCCAGCCTTCCCAATTCACCAGTGGCCTGACGTCCAGCATTGTCAGGACCCCAACAGTGCGTTCGCCCCCCGTTACCTCGACCACAGCCTCTCACCTGCCTCCAACACCTGAGGTATTTGGGGATACCCCGACCGACGCTGACCACTGCAAGATGAAGCGTCTATCCTCACCTATCGGCCAACCACCTGCCATCCGGCCCCGAAAAGGGGTTACTTTTAAGGACCTGACACCACCTCCTAAGCTATCCGGTAAGAGACCAAGGCCTTCTCCTGACTCCCCTGGAGAGGAAGCGAGGGGGCCCAGACCCCGTTACCCCATTACCGTTGCTTTCGCGCTGGAAAGACTCCTCCACCATGTTCTTGTAAGACGGCTTTCCAAATATCTACAGCTCAACCACCTCCAACGAGATTTCGTCCAAGAGGATGGTGTATTGGCGAATGCCATAATACTTGACCAATACATGACTATCCGACGTGCATCCAGAAAATCATACAACGTCGCGTCTTCGTATGTACGCAAGGCATTCAACACCATATCTCACCGCTCTATATGGAGAGCCCTACAACGACATGGCGTGGGTAACTGTATGGGGCGTTACATTATGAACTCCCTGGGAAATGCCACGACCACCATTACCATATCTAACGCCACCACCGATGCCATCAGCTTCCGACGGGGTGTGAAGCAGGGCGACCCGCTCAGCCCCCTGCTTTTTAATATGGTGATGGATGAGCTCCTCGACGAGATCAATAACCACCAGCCTGGAGGCACCATCAGCCCGGACACCAGGGTTGCGGCGATGGCTTTCGCCGATGACATTGTTCTCCTTGAGGACCGCGAAGTGGACATGGCCCTGTCCATTACTCGCACCGCGGACTTCCTACGGGCACGAGGCATGGACATCAACGTCAAGAAGTCTGTCACCGTTTCCGCCGCCGTAATATCAGGCAGAAGTTTCCCACGAACCCGTCCCATATTCCGATATGGCCGCGAACACCTACCTATCGTTGGAGTGATCAGCATGTTCCGATACCTAGGCCACACCATCTCTGGACAGGGCATCGTCAAGCCGTCCATCCACCATCTTGCGGACTGGCTTAGCAGATTGGGGAAGGCTCCCCTCAAACACAGGCAAAAACTGGAGATTTTACGCACCCATCTCGTACCGAAACTTCACCACGGATTACAGGTGCCTTCCGTTACTTCCGGGAAACTGCGCGCGACGGACCGACTTATAAAACACCACGTGAAGAGCTGGTTGCACCTATCCAACCATACGGACGACCAGTTCATCCACGCTAAGGTCCGGGACGGTGGTTTGGGCATACCCTGCCTCCGTCTCACAATCCCATGGATCATGTTCCGCCGCCTACAACGTCTTCTCCAGTTTGGGAATCCCGTCGCTTCGGCTGCACTCCAAACTCCGTCCGGGAAAAAGCTAATCCGAAAATTCAGACTCCTAATACCATCCTGTCCCCAGCGCAATACTGGAGAGAAGAGATTAGTTCCCGACCCATGAGTCGAGGTATGGAGTTCGCATCTGATGATCCCGCCAGCAGAACCTGGATTCGCTTCCCTCCACCAGGATGGACCGGCCGCGACTTCGTGCGCGCTGTGCAGTTAAGGACCGCCAACTTGCCAACTATGGGCCTTCCCTATCACCACCCAGAGGAACTGTGTTGCAGGCCGGGCTGTCCAAGGGTGGAAAGTCTGTCACACGTTCTCCAGCGATGCCCGATCCTCCACTATGATCGCATCAAGCGCCACGACCATATTGTCCAGAAACTAGTTTCCCATTGTCCGAAGAAAGGGTGGCGCACTGAAGTGGAATGAAGTGTACCACCCCGACCACCAACTTTATAAGCCCGACCTCGTCGTGCACCAGCCCAACAATATTACTACCATTTGCGACGTCCAGGCCTCTTAGGAGGGAACCCGTACCCTGGACGCTTCTTGGACGCGGAAGAGGCTCGGCTATGGCCGGGAAGGACATTCCACTTCCTCCCTGTGGTCGTGGGAGCGCGTGGAGTCTGGCCCCGAGCGAACTCTCCCACCGTTGAGTCGTTGCGGATCCCGCTAGACCTGCGGCAATCAATCGTCACCGCCTGCGTCCAGTGGGGCTCATCGATTCACCGGTCATTCATGGCTGGTGTGTGGAAGAGGGACCCCACAATCCGAAGAGGACGCTGCGCAGCTGGCCAAACCACCCCAGGACAGGCCGGACACATGAGGATGAAGCCCTGATGAATTAGTATGTGTTTTCTTTATTATTTAGTAGTTAGTAATTCCTCGCTTTTATTATCCTAGCAACCCCACGGCGTGGAATACCTAAGCGGAAATGTATTGTAAATCAGTATTTACGTCAATAAAAATATTTAAATAGCCAAATGCCTCGTCATCTAATTAGTGACACGCATGAATGGATTAACGAGATTCCCACTATCCCTACCCACTGGCACAAGAAAAATATGTATTAGGATTGTTCTACGACATATCAGGCGCCTTCGACAACCTCTGGTGGCCAGCCTTCTTCGAGAGACTCCGTCAGATTAATTGTCCCAGACAGCTTTTCGGGTGCATACGAAACTACTGCCAGGACAGGTACGTGTACATGTGCTGCCCAGGCGAGCAGATAAGCAAACAAATAACAAAAGGATGCCCCCAGGGATCGATATGCGGCCCCATTTTCTGGGACATTACGATGGGAAAATTGCTGCAGGGTCTGGATAACATGAACATATCAGCAGTGAATATAGCATACGCGGATGACCTGCTAGTGCTCATTGCTGGTAACAGCAGACCTGAACTAGAACAAAAGGCTCAAAACATCAACACACAACTTCTTAACTGGTGCAACACCAGAAAGCTAAAGATATCTTCGGAGAAAAGTACCTACCTTATAATGAAAGGGAGCTTTAAACGTGATCCTACGATTCGTCTCAATGACAAAACAGTCAGGAGAAGCAAATCCGTTAGGTATCTTGGCATAACAATCTCGGAAAGGCTCCAGTACAGGGAGCACATTGAACAAGTTTGCAGTAGAGCAAAGACCACCATGCACATGTTGTCTAGACTACCACAAAGGGACTATCGGTTCCCCCTGCACATCATAAGGGGGTACATGACCGCAATAATGACATCAATTGTGGGGTACGGTTCTAGTGTATGGGCCGAGAAAGCCAAGCAAATTAAACCCCGAAACAAGCTTAACTCTACACAACGAGGGGTACTCGTGGCTCTAACCGGAGCGACCCGCACGACATCTGCGGATGCGCTCCAGGTGATCGCTGGGGTACTTCCAATGGATTTGGAGGTACTGAAAAGGGCGGCCGAGTACTGGCTGAGGAAGGGAGAAATAGGCAAGATGGATGCCTTGATTAATATGAGGGCAAACAGCAAAGTCCAGATCAGAAACCGCATCCATGACATGTGGCAGACCAGATGGGACGATTCAGAAAAAGGAAGGAGAGTACATCATCTGCTTCCAAACATAGAAGAACGGCTGCAAATGAAATATTTCTCCCCCTCTCCAGGTCTCGTGCACTACATAACTGGGCACGGCCCATATACCGAATACCTATACAATCACGGCTTGTCAGAGACCAACATATGTAACTGCGGAGAAACCGGTACGCCGGAACATGTAATGTTTCATTGCACCGCTCTGCAGGGAGTGACCGCGCAGCAACGTCTCGCTCTAGCAGAAGCGGACATACGCAACATCCTCCATGATGAGACGTCAAATAAAATACTGAACGGCCTTGCAAGAATAATCCATACAACCACAATAAATGGATATCTACAAAGTCGGATCACTGGATAGAACAAAACTACCGATCAAGACATCACCACCAATCAAGACAGAACCACCGATTACGACAAAACTACTGATTAAGACCATATCGACAATCACAACCATACCTTCATTCCAAAAAAGATACGCGCAGGATGCCTAAGAGTGCTGAGCTGCCTGAGAGCCAGGATTCCCAGTTTCTGTTTTGAAGCTGATGACCGGCTTTCGGATGTACCAGGACGCATGCGTTACATAGTATATGCACGACACCTGTATGAGGAATGGAATTTAGTTCTTTAAGTTAGCTTTTAAGATAGTTTTTGAAGTTAGTAGATTAGGATCACCCCACAACCTCACCGCACAAAAATCTTATCAGCATACATACACCCACATAGTAAATTGTAAAACACACAGTATACCACATTTACTCATTTACTTGCATGTCATCAAAACCACACGTAGCATGTAGGCGTGGGGGCGAAGGAGGACAGACCGCCACGACCTCCGATCTATCAACATCTAGAGTCACCGCCTCCTCGGGGTTAGGACCGGAAACGAAGTTCAGGTAACTGTGCAAGCGCAGCAATAAAAATCCTGGATACGGCCAAAGGGACTCGATCGGAGGGCGATCTACCTCACTATCACACGTCAGCCTCCTTCGCTCACCCGACACCTCAAATTCAATAACTACTTCTTTATATTTTCTAAAATACTTTTTTACTTGCATGAAAGAATTTAACTTATACTTTATACTATACACATATTTTTTACAATGCATGTACACGTACAAAACAAAGCACATCCGGCCTGTTTTAGAACACAAGACATCAGGCTCGTTTTCTTGATACAAAAAGAGGTAGTTAAATGAAAAAAAAAGAAAAAAAATGGATGTCCCTACCCACTATTTAGCGAAACCACTGCCAAGGGAACGGGCTTGGAAAAATTAGCGGGGAAATAAGACCCTGTTGAGCTTGACTCTAGTCTGGCAATGTAAGGAGACATGATAGGTGTAGCATAAGTGGGAGACTTTGTCGCGGGTGAAATACACGGCAACTCCTCTTCGGCCGCCATTCAACGATCGGCTCAGAACTGGCACGGACTAGGGAAATCCGACTGTCTAATTAAAACAAAGCATTGCGATGGCCCCTGCGGGTGTTGACGCAATGTGATTTCTGCCCAGTGCTTTGAATGTCAACATGAAGAAATTCAAGCAAGCGCGAGTAAACGGCGGGAGTAACTATGACTCTCATATGATGACTCTCCGGATTGGGAGAATGACTCTCCGGATGGGGAGGATCGTAGGCTCCGCTAGCTGAAGTTGCGTCGAGTGAGTACCTTCACAGCTCAGTTGGTTACCCATCCGCGTCCACCTCCTAGAGTTTTTCTAGGTGCCTCCTGGTGGTGAGAGTTGGTGGCCTACCTCCTGCAGGTGATAGGCAGCTAAAATGGACAGGAGCGAAACCTCCGTCTTGAGGGCGATTTAGAGGACGAGTGGTTGACCAAAATTTTAAACAATCCAAATCGAGATATTTATTCCGTTTGGAACTCGTCCCCCTTAGTATAACCGAATATGCCCAGAGTTCCATGTAAGTGCGGCAAAGACTTTGCCACAGAAGCCGGTCTCAAACAACATCTGAGACGGCGTTACTGTAAATATAGGCCGGAGGTTGGCGAACATCCCACCCCCGAGAATGCCAACAATTGCACTTACTGCCCGAGATCTTTTAACACCCATGCCGGGCTAAGACAGCACGTACGACTTGCGCACCCAGATGAGTATAACATCGAATTAGAGAGGGTGGCCGACGAGATCGGTAAAGACAAGGATTCCTCGAGATGATCAGATGTAGAACTGATTGCTATGGCTAAACATGAAATCAATTACAAGGGGCATTTTACCAACAGGCATCTCCATAGCATTTTTCCGTATAGAACATTGGAAGCGATAAAAAGTCGGCGCCTTAAAGCCGACTATAAAGAACTGATACTGAGCCTGAGAACGGAGGGAACCGTTGCGAGAGATGTGGAGGACGAATTAGAGAAGGAAGCGGCAGCGGCGCTTCCGGAGCCGACAATAGAGTTAGTCGAGGAGTCGATTCTCGACGTTGGCTCGTCGGCCCGGTGTCTCCGCATACATCGCCACTGACCACGAAGCGGATCACTAGTCCGGTACCATCGACCTCCTTCACCGAACCGGTAGAAAGAATCGTCGGACAGTCTCCGACGACCACAGACAACTCCTATCCCATCAATAGCGTCGACATCTTCACAGTCACGGATCCGGTTCGGAATTACCTGACCACATATTTCGAGAATACGGAAGGCTTGTCAGATGAGGGCCCTCTACGATCTCTGCTGTAGGTCCTCCGTAAAGAATGGTAAGCATTCGGTCGCAGAAGGATTCGAAAATTGGCTCACCCAAGTCCTTAGTAACTTGAACGTCCGCACCAACACCCCAGCGGCTCGAGGTAATGGGGGTAAGTAGCATCAAAACAGAGGAGACAAAGGCAGCTATAGGCAAGGTACGAATAGGGCGTACTTGTACAAAACGGCGCAATTTATGTACAAATCCAATAGGACAAAGCTTGCAGAACATGTTCTCGACAGCAAGCCATTAAACGAAATCATCATCATCTAAAGCTCCACCATCTGCGACGTCTGCCCGCGAGGCGCTTGGTCTTGATGTTTAACATCATGGCCGTATTCGGAGTTGTTCCTGCTTGTCTGGTTATTTTCGAAAACTGAAATCACTGTTCTAGCAAAAGTAGCAGTGACAAATCAGGGTAAATATGTATATCTGGATCAGGCTTAGATAATCGGTTTTAAACAGGTCCCTGCGCGGGCGCCAGTTAATTTTTGCAACGGTACTTTCGAGATTCCGGGAATACACATAGATAATTAAGTAGAAAACATCAAATAACAGTGACAGTATTAAACACGCGTGTAGAACTCTAATCACTGTGTATCGCGTCCAACTCTAACTAGGTTGCGACAGGGATCACGAGATGGCGTGCTGCGCTGAGCCTGTCATTTGACACCAAGATGTTATCGTAAGACGTAAAGGTTAATTATCTAAATAAATACAGTTTATGCCCGTTTGCAAAATTAACGGATTTTAACCTCGTGGTAGCATGAAGAAATAAAACAGGTAGGGTTCCAATACTTATATAAGGTGTCTGTAAAAGGTCTTTACACACGCCTACCACACATTCCTTAGACCAAAATAAGGCGATTTAAGTAAACTTACCTTAGTCCAAAGTCGCTTAGTTTGGGCGCTATGCGGCCTTGAAGTTAAAATTTTGAAATCGTTTTTTTATTATAAGATTTGGCATGGTTAGTTAGTATTATTGGGCGAATGTTTGAGAAAATTTCAAGAAAATACCAATAGCGGAAGTGAATGAAACACGCATGACCATTAAGAAAACTAACATAATTTTTTTGCTGTCTGTAGTTGAGACACGAAATAGTTTCTATTCGATAGAGTATTCAAAAGCGATCAAATGATGTCTCTTGTAAAATTTTCTTATTTTTATTCGTTTTCGAGACAAACGAAAGAAAGTGCTTATGGTCGTAGGTTCGAAAAAAAGCAAAAAGTGATCCAGTCGCTTATGATTCCTGTCAGAAATAAACGAATTTCGCAGGCTAAAAATACTGCTCAAATAAAGACAGGTAAACGAATAGGCTTAGTAAAAGTTCACGGTTTCGGATATTTTAGGTAACTTATTTACTACAAAAACGGCACTCTTTATAAGAATTGATTACTCTAACGGTTTTTGCGAGATTTGTATTTTAATAATTAGTATTAGGTTATTGTACACAAAAATTATTAAAGCAATTAAATGACTGAAACAAACACAAATAATAAATATGTCACAAAAACTGTTGAAAGTGTTCTCCATTTACACGCATACAGAGATTTATACGACGAAAGAAATTAAACTGTACTCTTTGCAAAATTTCTTGTTGAATACGTTGCCATAGTTGTGCTTTATTAGCCACAGTTATCTTGTAAACCACGGACTCAAGATGTCCCCATACAAAAAAATCAGCTGGAGTTAAGTCTGGAGAACGTGGTGGTCAATTTACAGGAGCGTCATTACCTCTACTTATCCATTTTTTTGGGTATACTTAATGTATGTAGGTAGTTTCGAACAATCTACTGAAAAATGTGGTGGAGCTCCCTCGAGCATGTGCCACAAATCTCTCTGAAGTTGTACAGGTAAATCGTTTAACAAATCTGGCAATGTATTTTGTAAAAATGGCATGTAGATGTCTCCCGTTAATCTTTGTGGAAGAATAGCAGAACCAACAATAAAATTGCCAATTATTCCAATCCACACATTAAGTTTAAATTCGTGTTGAAAATGATGTATCTTTATAGCATGCGGGTTTTCAACTGCATTAACGTGTTCGTTATGGAAATTAGTTACCCAGTTTCTTGTGAAACTAGCTTCATCCGTAAACAAAATAGTGTTGCCAAAGAGTAAATTTGCTTCTATTTGCGCATTAACAAAGCGACAAAAACCAAGGCGCATTTCGGGATCATGTTCTAAAAGATCTTGAACTGTTATTTTATGGTATGCATATAGCAACTGTTACTAACTAATTACTGCGTGAACGACATCTTTACATACTCCTACTTCCCTACCTATTCGTCTAGTAATTTCTGGATCTTCTTCAACACGTTCCAAAATTTCTGCTTCAACTTCAGGAACCCTTACAAAACACTGCCTTCCATAATCAGCGGTTGCAGGAGTAAAGCGACCGGTCTCCCGAAGACGTCGCTCAACGGCAGCAAACGTTGGGTGACTTGGTATTCGAAGATTTGGAAACCTTACAGAATACACCCTAACACATTCTCGAGAAATTTCTTCACAAAATCCAAATATCAGTAGCATATCGGTATATTCTGCATTGGTGTATTGTAAGGCCATGATAAACCACGAATTAGGCTTTCTAAATAATTATTAGAGCATTTAAGAAACTTTTGAACTTTTGATAATTCAGGTATTTCAGATTTGACACTATTATTATTTAGCCATGCGAAATTCATAGGCGACTGGATTATTGTTTGCTTTTTTCGAACGCACGACCATAAGCACTTTTTTTCCTTTTTCTCGAAAACGAGACATAATTTGATCATTTTTGAATACTCTATCGAATAAAAATTATTTCGCTTCTCTACCACAGACAGCAAAAAAAATATGTTAATTTCCATAATGGTCATGCGTATTTCATTCACTTCCGGTATTAGTATTTTCTTGAAATTTTCTCAGAACATTCGTTCAATAATACTAACTGACCTTGCCAAATCTTATTAAAATCGCATGAGCCGTTTTAAATTTATAATAATAAAACGATTTGAAAATTTTAAATTCAAGGCCGCATAGCGCCCAAACTAAGCGACTTTGGATTAAGATAAGTTTACTTAAATCTGCTTATTTTGATCTAAGGAATATGTGGTAGGCGTGGGTAAAGACCTTTTACAGACACCCTGTATATGTACATTTATTTACAGGTCCAAAATAAATTAAATACTTTTACGCATACAGGTAATAGAAATCAAACGAAATGTCGAAACGCAAAACAAGCGGTTTACACAATAATACTGGAGGCAAAAGAAAGAAATTCTTGTTCATACACGGGTGATGTCTCTGGGTGTAACAAAATAAGTGTAAAACATTTCAGAGGGTGATTCCTCATCGAAAAAGAGATAGGGTCTATCATATAAAGAAACTTCATTGGAGCATCCCTTGTTAAGATACATTCCCTTAAAGGGGGTACATACAATTTGTTTTACAATTTTTCCCCATTTTTTTTTACCCCATGGTTGTAAGGGGTGGAAAACGCAACCCCTAAAATTTATTTCCAATGTAACATTTTGTTTTATTATTTGTTTACCATTTAAAAATTTATTTCCAATAGCTTGTTTCATTCTAAACAAAAAATGTCTCTTGATTTTTTTGCCCAAAATTAATCAGTTCGCAGCAAAAAATTATTTTACGAACAACTACAGAGATACATCGTCATAAAACTAAAATGTAAAACTAATTTATTTAGTAGGCCGCTATTAGTGAGAGTGACAATTAAATTGGTAACACGCTGTCAGTTTGTAAATTTTTGAAATTGAATTAATAATTGTGTCGTTGTTTTGTTCTTAATTTGTTAGTTTAATAATTCACTTGTTATTAAAATGGCATACACAAATGTGGAAATGGCTGATATGCATCACGTTTACGGTCTGTCGCAGGGGAATGGGTTAGAAGCTTCTAGAAGATATGCTGAAATGTATCCTCAACGGCAGTTTCCTTCGCATAGAATATTTGCCCGACTTCAACAACGATTAGGAGAATATGGTTCATTCGACAAAAGAACGCAGGATTGTGGTCGCCATCGAGAAGTTAGAACAACACATCTTGAAGAAGCAGTACTTAATTTGGTTGAAGAACAACCTACTAGCAGTACTAGAAAGATTGCTTTCGAGTTAAATGTTGATCATATGACGGTATTTCGAATTTTAAAGGAACAACCCTTATACCCTTACCATCTGCAACGAGTACAGACACTGTTACCGCGAGATTTTCCGAACCGTCTTGAATTTTCCAATTGGATGCTGGAAATGATTAGAAGAAATCCTGACTTTCTGGAGACGATCGAATTCACAGACGAATGTACTTTTTCTCGGGACAAGATGATAAATTTTCATAATATCCACATATGGGCTGATAAAAACCCTCACGCTATTGTACAAGCTAACCATCAAGAACACTTTTCTCTTAATTAACGTGTGGCTCGGAGTTATTGGGGATTATTTAATTCTCTCCCTCATTTTCTACCTCCTCGATTAAATGGTGAGGCATACACTCAATTTTTAAGAGAAGTGCATCCAGTACTGTTGGAGGAAGTTCCTTTGGGCGTCAGAAGGGATATGTTTTTTATGCATGATGGGACTTCCGCCCATTTTAGTCCAGCAGCACGTCAGCATTTAACTCAAACATATCCAAATCATTGAATAGGTCGAGGAGGACCACAGAATTGGCTCGCTGAATTTCTCTACTTGGGGCCATTTACAGACTTTGGTTTATCCTACTCCTGTTCGCGATGTAGAGGACTTAAGAAACCGCATCATCGATGCGTGCAGGATAATTAGAGAGAATCCAATATTTGAGCGAATACGTGGCTCAATGCGCCGACGCACAGTGGGGTATTTGTCGATTCTAGCTGGACAAAATTGCCGTTGCACTTTTATGACATCAAATCGATTTATTATTATAACATTAAAGTTGTATATGGATCTATGTAACGTTTTATAACATTTATGCAATATTATCTTACTATATTATGGAAAATTGCAATATTTTAATCACACGTAATTTAATTCTTGTAATTACTATACAATTATCCTTGGCCATAATAAACCGTTCTATAACTTCTTACTATTTCAATAAATATGTGTGTAAATAGATTTAGAGCAATAATTCTATTAATGATACGTAAATTAATAAAAACTTACTGATTTGCGGTAAATTAAGTAATGGGTAAACACAATTATTAGGTAAATAGGTAGATATATATTATTACTATGTTTGACAAAGGATTACGAAAACAATAAACGTAGAAGGATAAATTGATATTATATGTATCTTGTGTAATAAAAAATAGTAATAAACATACAGTTGGGTATAGTCTAGTAATTAGATTTGATGTGTACAACAAATATATCATTAGGAAGGTACCTATTAGGTTATAATTTTGTTTAATACACTAAATCTACTATCAAATTTAACTGGAAGAATCCGAATCTGAAAAGGACAAAGAGTCATGGGAAGATTCATCACCATCACTTTCGCTGTCGTCCATTTCATCTGCTGCTGCTGCTGTTGATGGTGTTTCCCTTTCACCCGGTAGCAATAATTCCACACACTCTTTTGAAAAAGGCTTAGCACTTCTCTTAAGTTTCGGTCTAATACTGGATAACAGAGGGTCTGAGGTTAACAGCAATCTATTTATAATATCTTTATTACATTGTTCTCGAGAGTACTTTCTTGCGTAATTTAAACGATATTCACGAAAATGTTTATTTCGTGCTTCAGCTGCTTCTTCTGACAATTGTCCAATTGGTAACAGTGCGTATTGTACAATTGTGGGACCATGTATCAAAATTTTATGTAATGTCGGTGTCATGGGGTGCCAGGGGTAGAGCTCCACATAGAGTTTCGCGATGTCCAAAGTATATTTGGCAAACATTTCTATGTTAATTTTGTGGCCACTGGAAAGTACTTCTAAAATAACTTTTAGTCGATGTATGAGTCGGTAATCTAGTCCAGTAATTGCTGCCGTTAATTCTGGATCATTAAAAAATCTTCTGCTGGTATTACCATCATTGGTAGTCCCAAATCCAGCTTAGGCACATCAACTATTATACCCATCTTGCTTTTAAATTCCGCTTGACTTTTTTTTTGTTTCAGCTATAATGGCTTTTTCCTCGTCGGCTAGCTATAGCTGCCACTTCTTTACTGGTAGCTTGTACGACAGGTGCAGCATACTTTCAAGAAATCTAATTCTAGCGTGCAAAATGGACAGGCCAACTTTGTAGGTGCTTTCATCATCAAAAGTTTCGCGTTCTAAGTCGTTGAATTGTTTTGAAGATGCTCCGCAGACATAACATTTCATGGTAGATACAGTTCCTGTAGCAGCATTACACACCGTACCGTCTATTATCGTGAACATCATGGAATGTTCGACAGACACATCAGCATTAATTTTAGTAGGCTTCAAATTCTTGATCTTCTCTTCTATGTAATTAGTCTCATCCCGAGTGATATCAGTAGATTCCTTCACGAACCTAATCCTTATGGGTCTGCAATATCGAGGGGAGGATGCAGTAGGATTTTGCCATAAATTTTTTTTATTTGTTCCGCAAATTATCCGTAGTGGAACTAATGAGCTCTGAAATATGTTTTCATCGCAGTCAGGATCACTTAGGAATTTCTGTTTGAATTGAGACTGTTGCGATCCATCACAACCCCATTTCGTCAACAATTGCATGGTTGCTCGCTCATTTTCGCTTAAGGTGATTACTATGTCTTGTAAGTGCAGAATCAACCTTTCCGCAGTGTGGTCTAGAAGATCTTGTAAATTAATTTCTGCATAGGTGTCCGTAATGTTGTATGACTCTGGTTTAGGATAGCACAATTTTTTGGCCGCTTGCAATTTCCTATAGCAGGGATATTGTTTCGTACGCATAATATCGTACTGTCTCCTCGAAAGTCCCGCTTCAACAAATCTAGATAGAGCTTCCAAGGGCGACAATTTTTCTTTTTCTTCTATAATACTTTTAGAATAGGCCTTCTTGTATTTCGTAGCACGGCCAGGAGATTCACTAAAGCCGATAGAACTTCTGCAGCGTCTCTTTTGCCACAAGACCTCAATTTCGTTTTGGCAGCAAAAACAAGTTCTTCACAGTCCACATCTTCCCGTAGTGCTTCCGTTTTTCTGCGTTTCGTACGTTCACTGGACTCGTGAAATGATTTAACTGGCTGGCCCGATGATGTAAGTGGCACCGTACAAGGAAGTTTAAAACTTCCGTAAAGCCAGGTCTCATACTTCTTTATAAAGGTTTCATGAGTTCTGGAGGCAGCTGACCATTTTTCTTTAAATTGGCTGGTAAACATGGACATGTTATGCTTAAATAGTGGAATTTGTTCCTCCGAATAGTCCTCTTGGCTTAAGAGAAAGCTCTCAACATATTTCAGTTTTTCACTTATTGTGTGGCCTTCATACCCCCGCATAACATTATAAATGTCCATTCTAGTGACCGATTTTAATCCCGATGGTCCTACAAAAAAAGCGATAAAAATAAATTGAATAATATAGACATTAAAATATTCCTAGGATGTGGATGGGCAAAAATGGGCAGGTAAACTACTATTTGCCATTTAGTTAAGACCCTAAGTAAACAAATAATTCAATGTTCATCACTTAGAAACACTTAGAAGTATAACTTTTTCTATTTTGAAAAAAGAAAATTGACTGTTATAATAAATTTATCAAGCATTTTCAGGACAAAATATCTATTACAATAAAGCACATACGAGTGCAAAAATTTTAAAGATTCATGTACATACCTTGTTCTGATAAATCCATAACGCGGTACTGCCAAATTTCACTCCAAATAAAAAATTGATAATGATTTTTAAAGCACTGAACACAACTATGTAAACAGACACGTCTGGTACAATTAACAGTAAACTTTAAAGTAATGTACAAGATAAGAGGTTCGTATTTATAATAAACTGCTTACGGGTAATTACCCCTACTACCCCTAGTATATCTTATAAATCGGAAGGAAGACGGTAAGATTAATTTCGCAAAATCGATTTTTGTCCAGCTAGAATCGACAAATACCCCACTGTGGCGACGTTTAGACGCATGTGTAATGACTGAAGGTAGACATATTGAACATGATTTCTACATGTTTTATGTTTTGTTATTAATAAATTAGTTTTGTTTATTAGTAACTACAAAATAACAATAGTAATTCAGTTCGCATTTATGACGATGTATCTCTGTAGTTGTTCGTAAAATCATTTTTTGCTGCGAACTGATTAATTTTGGGCAAAAGCTATTGGAAATAAATTTTTAAATGGTAAACAAAATAATAAGATAAAAACTTAGATTAGAAATAAATGTTAGGGGTTGCGTTTTCCACCCCTTACAACCATGGGGTAAACCAAATAAATTACATTTTTAGTAATGATAGTTGCGAGTCTGTGAAGTTTCGATAATAATAAAAGAAAATACCGCTTCACAGGAAAAACGTCAATCTTATTTATTAGATGTATGCATTTCGCGACCTTCGTCGCATCATCGATAATATTATACTAACACATTTATATATACATTAAAAGTATATACACGAGAGGTTTTGCTGTAAGTCACAAAAAATGTAAAGGGCATAAAAACAAATATAAGAATATCGAACGATTTCTAGCTATACACATATTATACAGTGGGCATTCGAATAAAAGACAAGTACAATAATGTTATATTACATCAAGTAAAGGACTAGTATTAAGCGGTGACAAATCTGTGTTCATGAGTCTATTCCTATGTTTTTTCATATACAGTGTGGAAACCACTTATGGAATAAAATTGTTTGTGTTCTTATTTTAGAAAATTATAAAAAACGCCGGGACACGTCAACTTGTAAATTCAAGTATGCTCTTTTTATACATACATTTAAATGTACAGGATGATTCACACAAATCCAGCATAGTCCATGATGTTTATTTTTAATAAAACACCCTGTATATTTTTATATTTTCGAAAACTCCTTAACAACCTGATTTCAAAGAACTACATCATATAGGGTATATCAGGGTGCAACTTAAAATTATTTATGTATAATTCCCTATTTTTAAGCGTATTGTGATTGGAATAAGCTGGAGTTAAATCAAATTTTTTAAATAAATTATCAAACTTGTAATGTGTCATGGTGGTATGTAAGCTTAACATGTTTCTTAATTTTTCTGGTATCGTTAAGTTCAAGCAATGTTGTACTTGCCCTTATAACGTGTTTCCTTTTAAAGTTGTTGTATATTTTAGTCGCATTGTGGTGTGGAAATTTATTAATTTCAGCAACTTCATAGATGAAAGTTAATTCCTTATTAAAATTATGTTTAGAAAGAGGTAAATTAAATAATCTGTGAAATAAACTATTAAACGCGGACTGCTTGTATTTATAAAACACGAGGAATCGTATTGTATGTATGTAATTATTGGTGTGCGTGGGCTTCCGGTAAATATCAAAGACTAATTTATTGTTCTCAATCTTAAGCAATAGATCTAAGAATGGTAGTTCTTTTTTGCTATTTTCATTTTCGTATGTCAATTTTACAGAGGAATATTGATTTTAAAGAGTAAAAAAATTATCGATATCAAATCTCTCATCTACTACAGCCAAAATTATATATATAAACTATACCGGGTTCTTTTTTTATTGTTACACATACCCTCTATGTGTAACATTAAAAAAATAATTGTCAATGCATTGGCAGAATAGAAGGCAACCAGTCATACACTCATGTGTTGAAGTATGAGAACCACGTGTGTCTTAGTTTAACGGATTTACCAAATATTCTTTTTTTGACATACATACTTACATGCAATTCGTGTATTAGAAAACTATTGAATTTAAGCGCCAAAGTGTGTACTGAGTATAGCACCTATTCTAACCGCTTCTTTTTCACGCGCTATTAAACGGGCACTGCTAGAACTATTATTTTGCTGGTACCATTGCCACTTTTTCATCTTTGTTGTATTTATTCATCGTTTAAATAAAATATTATTAATTTTCAATACAATGTATGTAAAATACGTGAATAAATATTGTGAAATATTTGACACAAAAAAAAATTCTTTATTCCATGGTAACGATTTAAGAATTACATCTAATGTATGTATTTTTGTTTTTGATGTATAACTGGTTGCCTACCATGCTGCTAATGGATTGACAATTATCTTTTTATGGGTATACATAGGGGAGGTGCATATGTGTAATAACAAAAAAAGTACCCGGTATATATAAATGCGTTAGTATAATACAATGCCTTCAAAAAAGGCCGTAACCTACGTTACCTATTGCAATATTGGTTGCATACATTTGGAGTGGTAATCCTGCATAATAAGTAACCAGAAGTAACTAAGTAGCCAAATTTTGTTATGACAGTTTGGTGTATTGTGTTGGTTAGATTTGGTTTATATTATTTTTGTGTTTATTTCCCGTTTAAAAAGTCTGTTGGTCAGTTCTTTTAAGAGCTATTGAATATATTTTCGTTTTTGCGAATGTTAGTTATCTATTACTAGCATTATGTATATACATGTATAAATCAAATGACTTAATTGTAGGTTATAACCTCCAAAATGGCATTTACTGCCGAACACGATGCGTTCATTTTAATGGCCCATTATAGAAGTGCAACACAAGATGCCGAAGGCAATTGGAGATATTCATTACCAAGTTGTGTGGATCAATTCACCCAGCGCTTCCCAGACTTTAACTTTGATTATGACTCTTTTCGACATCGCAGACATGTTATAACTCATCGCTTTGAGGATAAACATTGTATTTGTAGAGGAAAATCGACTGGCAGGCCCACCAAATTAACTGAGGATGTTGTAGAGGACATTCGACATCGAGTAGATCACAGCCCTAATAAATCAGTTGCAAAACTATCCCAACAAACAGGTATTTAATATTTATTTTAAATTGTACAAGGTTAATATCCAATTCTTGTAGGTCTCTCAATTGGAACATGTCACAAAGCATTAACGAAAAAGATACATATGCATCCTTATAAAGTGACTGTTGTACATCAGTTACATCCACTTGATTACGATAGACGAACTAGATTTTGTGAATGGTTTAATGATCGAATGAATGATGATCTCCTCGATTTAACATTTTTTAGTGATGAACCATGGTTTCATTTGACAGGATATGTAAATTCGCAAAATTATAGAGCTTGGGTACAGAAAATCCACATCAACTGGTAGAAACAGCATTACATTCTTTAAAAGTAGGAATATGGGTGGGAATGTCAAGACGAAGAATTATTGGACCAATTTTTTTTTACGATACCATCACTGCAGCAAGATATCGAGAAATATTAAATGAATTTTTTAATCAATTACATGACGATGAATTGCAAAATGGCTGGTTTCAACAAGATAATGCACCTGCCCACACAGCTAGAAACACACACCAGTATTTAAGTGAATTTTATGATGATAGACTGTTTAATTTATGGCCTGCGCGTTCTCCTGATCTTACTCCGCTGGATTTTTATTTATTTGGGTACTTAAAAAATAGGATATATAAAAATAGACTGCATAATCTACAAGAA
>SMLS01016254.1:0-11288 GCA_004785975.1 Popillia japonica | reverse complement strand
ATAAATTTCTAAATAAAATGTTTTGCTGTCACAGTTTTCTCAGTGTAACTCAGCAGAAAGTCGAATTCATCAATGACCTACCTCAATAATATTGATTTCTTTTAGTGCTATCGTACTGTTGACGATATCATAAATATCGGCTATTCACTTTTAACGCGTAAAGGCCCCCCTAAAAACATTTGCAGATTTTTTTAATAATTTTTTTATGCATTTGCTAATATTTTTTTTTTGTTTTATTCTGTTTCCTATGTTATATACAACTAGTATTTCAATTTTGTAAGACAAGTATCCGAGCACCCTGTATATATATTCCATTCTTTAATCTACATGTTTCATAATGCAATCTAAATAACTAAGAAGTGCAATAGGTTGATAGGTTAATTTATCAAAAATTTAACAACCGGTAGTTTTTAAGGGCTCTAGATCGTATACCGTCTGTGGGAAGTGTAGTTAGTGCTAGCGTGACTAGTTGGCCTCGTTAGTACTTAAGGGTTAAGTCGCTTAAATGTCTAATTAATGAAACACCTGAAATAAAACGACCTGTCCATTTAAATGGATACTGGGTTCCAGGAGGATAGAACACACTTATATGCACAGTTTAAATGCATTAACTAAGTTTAAGGCTTCTTCTCGTAAGTAAATAGTAAGTTTTTCTGTGTTTTGAGAGCAGGAATATGATATTTTGTATGATGATCGTTATATGTTTGTGTATATTTTATTTTCTTATATGAAATACAAACGTTATTGATATTTTTCGAGTAAAGTTAACACACGACTGTATACAAGTTCTTGTACATCAATGGCGAACAGGAAATCCATATGATTGAATTTCGAATCTGATACCAAATAGGAAACCGCCACATTAGGAAGTTCACTTTCAAGTTGTTTAACATCCTGAAAAAGTATTTTATATCTTCTATATCTATAATAAAATGTACTATCGCAACTAAGACGAGATCTAAATACAGATAGCAACATAAACTTACTATTATAGCAGCCAGCCAATCATTTGCGGAATATATAATAGCTACTGGCGCAGTAATTGCACTTGTATCGTAATTTGGCGGTGATGTAGATCCATACTGAACTAAATTTGATATCCATCCATGATCATACTGACGAAATTTCGCTAAAAAGGCCAAGAATTCGTTATTAATACGAAGATGGAGGAATTAATGAATATACCAGAACGTATTTCTTGGGCGTAGTGAATTAACTGCTTCGTAGATGATCCAGCGGGGGCATTTGTTAGAATCACAGGAATCATCGTCTGTAACAGTCTTAACAGTAGAAATGATTCATGCGAGTTTTAATTGTACCGTACAGCATTTAATTGCGCCGAATTCCAACCACCTATTAAAAAGTAAATACTGGCACAAACGTCTTGAAAAATAGATTCATCATTACACGTAGCTTGACCAATCAATTCCATTAATCCTGTGCTAGGTAAGAATTCATCCACACCAAGGAAGTTTAGAACCCACTGTAATATTCTCGATTTCAATAAAGGAAAGTTTTTAATAGAGTGAGCTTACTTCTAAAGTATTGTGGAATGTGGATGCAAGTTGGAAAAATGGGTTCGACAGATTGGACATGTAAGCTATTGGTGCAAGAGCAACCATAAGTTTGATTTTATCGTTATATTCAGGTCTTTCCGCTCCCATAACCCAAAACGATGTAGTTCCTTGCGAATGTCCTATGTAGAAAAGCTTTTCTTGACCAGTAATTTCTAGTACGTAGTCTATCATGGTTGGTAGATCGCTTGAGCCAATTTCGTGCCAGCTGCAATAATAAATTTAGTATACATATAGGGAACGTTTAGATCTAGACTAGCTAACCTGAAATCCCAAAATGCCGAATCTGAGTCTGGATTGTAGCTGATATGCTTCCTAGACCATTTGTTGCCTCTAGCGTTTCCCATCCAAACGTCGTAACCAGCATCTGCTAACTGATATGCTATACTCTTTTCGGGGCCCATGTTAACCCAATCTGCTGAACTGCTGAGTAAACCATGCATTAAAAATACCACAGGCTTCGTTGTTTCATCGGAATTATGTTTTCCATAGGGAATTCTGTGTAAAGTCAGCAGGTAACCATCGGAAGTTTGCACATCGACATGTTCTTCTACTTCGTAACCTTGACGCTGAATCATTTGCACCTAGAACGAGGCAGATTTAGTTAATATCTCGTTGTTCTTCAGACTATCACTTTACCGTAGTTAAGCCAACATCAGGATGTTCACTGCGTGTGACGGAGGTGGATGCAAATGATACGCCTACAATGAGACACACAGTATACACGACAGAAATCATGATGAATGCTTTCCCGTTGATAGTTGTGTTACGAAATGCCTTTTATTTGTTGTATGTAGTGTCTTATCAAGCAATGAATATCTTATCGATTATTGCATTACATTACAGTTTTCTACGTATAAAGTGGCCACCCATCTAGGGTGCTTTGTTTGGATTTAATATTAAATATAATTAAATCAATTAAAAAAAAATAGGTAAACTTGTAATTTTATTTTTTAAAATATTTGAAGAGGTTCATACAATTAATAAAGAATGACATTAATAAAAAAAAGATTTTCAATGAGACTGGCGTAGAAGATAGGACTGATTAAATTATGTAAAAATCAGTTATTCTATTGTTTGTGCGTAGGGGAGAGCGGGGCACAATGGTCATAGGGGCACAGTGGTTAGTGGGTAATAAAATATCCATTTTACCTTATAGAGCATTATCACTTCAGCACATAATAGGATTTGGTTATTCAAATTATGGCGCGAACACAAATCTGTCATTGGCAACACCGGCTTCAATTACAATGCTGTTTGATGTATGTTCATGTTTGTAGTAAATAATATTGGTCCGCGAAAGTGTTGTTTTCTCGAGTTAAAAGTGTATGGTAAGTTTGTACATTTGCTCTTATATATTAACCATCATCTCTACTTCCATTATAGCATAAAATATTAATGAATATCAATTTTGTTTCTTAAAAATAAGGCAAATTAATTTTTGGTTATGTTGGGGCAGGGTGGTCATATTTAAAGGAGGCACAGTGGACACTACTTATTTCAGACTGGAGGTAGAATCCAGTGTGCCCCTCAAAATATGAAGTTTTTTAAATTCATTTTTTCTTTCAGAATTAATTCGTTATGGTTCGAAATAGAAAAAGAAAGACCAATATTTGCCTAACATCTCCAAATACAATGATGTTAGCCGTAAGATCCGTTTTAAACGGTGGTTGGTCAGTAAAGAGAGCTGCAAATGAGTTTCATATCGCCAGAACTACTCTATCGCGATATGTTGAAAAATGCAGGGACAAGGAAATTGACTGGGATAGTGCGCTGTTGTTCGAACTACCAAGAATGCAGCCAAAGTACAACTGTCGTCGTGATTATTTAAAAGACTGTGCTAGGTTACATCATGGAATGCCGCCTTCCACTGCCCGTCAACTTGCGTACCAATTTGCAATGGCCATTGGGAAAAATATACCGGAAACCTGGATGCGTGAATCAGCAGCAGGTAAAGATTGGTTCACAGCCTTCATAAAAAAGAATCCTGATCTTTCATTAAGAACCCCCGAAGCTACTTCCTTGGCTAGAGCTATGGGGTTTAATCGACCGGCGGTTAGTAAATTTTACGATAATCTGGAAGCAGTTTTGATAAAATTCAATTTGGGACCACATCAAATATTTAATGTAGATGAGACCGGCCTAACAACAGTCCAAGCAACCTCAAAAATAGTGGCACCAAAGGGGATCAAGCAGATTGGTCAAATTACTTCAGCAGAAAGAGGCGAATTAGTTACTGCATGTTGTGCTATAAACTCATGTGGTAATTCTGTGCCTCCGCTACTAATTTTTCCTCGAGTTAATTTCAAAAGTCATTTGATTCATGGAGCTCCTGCTGGCACAATGGGGTGTGCTTCGCCATCAGGGTGGATGACGCGCGATATATTCGTACTGTGGCTAAAACATTTTATCAAACACACCAATCCATCTAAAGAGAAACCAATTTTACTTATAATGGATAATCTGGAAGCCCACATAACATGTGCAAGTGTCTGTCTTGCAAAAGAATCTGGAGTAGAATTACTGACATTACCACCTCATACCAGCCACCGCCTTCAACCATTAGATAAGACAATCTATGGCCCTTTAAAAAAGTATTATAATGACGCCTGTAGAGCATGGTTAGTGTCTAATCCTGGGAAACGTATCTCAATTTACGAAATATCACAACTGTTTGGAAGTGCTTATCCACTTGCATTCTCTACAAAATATTTTGTCTGGTTTTTCTGCCACCGGAATATTTCCTTTTAATAAACACATTTTCCAAGATGCTGATTTTGCGGCCGCTGACGTAACAGATGTCATTCAAACTTCCACTGAAACCGAAAAGCAAACGCCCGAAAATAGATTTGTTCATAATTCAAGTCCCATTCCTGGGCCTAGCAGTTTTATACCAGAGCATAAAACGCCCGAAAAGTCATGTGGTGCCAATATTTCTCCTTACGTAATAAAGCCACTGCCCAAAGCAGGTGCAAGCCGCGTCGAATCTAAAACCACTAAACGAAAGAAAAAAAGTTCAACTATTTTAACAACAACACCTAATGTAGAGGAGCTGAAACAGTTCTTTTCCCTCAATATAAACCGCAAATCTTTAGAAAAAGTAAAAAAGAATGTATCTTTAAAGCGACCAAAGAAAACGAAAGTTGCGGAGAATATAGAGTCCGATGAGAATGACAGTGAAACTGAAATCATTTTGCAAGACTCCGATGATGATCAGGACTGGTATGAAGAAGGCGAACAGGATATTAATTTAAACATTTCTGAAGTAAAAGAACACAGCTTCATTTTGGTGAAATATGTCGCAAAGAAAGTAGCAAAATATTTTGTTGGACAAATAGAAAAAATCGAAGGAATTAACTTCTATGTTAGCTTCATGAAGAGAAAAGGATCTGGAAACACATTCATCTTTCCAGGTCGAGTAGATTTAGATATAGTGTCGAAGGCAGACGTGATTGCTCATCTTCCAGACCCTCAGAAAAGTGGATCTACCGCTCGTGCACAAGAACGTTGTTTTCTGTGTAGACCTTTCTACTTATAATGTTGAATAAATTCAATAATAGCAAAATAAAAGACTTTTAGTTGTCATTTCACTGTGCCCCCCATTTGTGACCACACTGCCCCTGCATGGGGTATAGTGGTCATCAAAAACACATATTTTTCAAAAACAAATTTTTATTGGTTTAATTCTAAAATGGCGCTTCCTTCTTATTGAATATATCCATAAATTAGATATACTTCTGAAGTTTTTTTGTAACGCCAGCTTGAATTTGAAAATAACTTCAATACACAACAAAATCTGAAAAACTGACCACTCTGCCCCGCTCTCCCCTATAAGATACGATAAAACATATTTAGGTAGCCTCCATAGAGAGCTACATATATAGAAGATGTTTAGGGTAAATTTGATAAATCTTCAGGAAAAAAAAACTGTCGGAGTTTTACTCAAAGTAACAACCATTGGCATCTATTACAACCTCAACCCAGCCCGCCTAGCGCAGACTGATTTTATACTGTGCCAGAGAAGGATAATAAAAACTGTGATGCTTGTATGAGTTGTAGCAAAGGTCGTGATTGAGTGCAAGCCTCATGCTATAGGTTGAAATATTCAATTCACGGGATACGACCCAAATTCCGATGCTTCCTCCAAAACTCCAGAAGTCATCTGGCGATGATAAAGATACTAACTAATCGGAACTACATAGAATGGCTGGAATGGTCCGTCGATGGTAAACAACGTCCTCATTAGTTCATCCTCCTGCTTCATGGCCCGAAGTTTCTTCCCCAGGATGAATAAAAGTAGAAATCGCAATTGTTGTATGCCCAATCCTCCGTCCCGGATTGCCGCGTAAATGTATTGGTTGCATGTGTGTGATGATAGGTAGAGCACCTTCTTGGGGGACGTACGAATTATACAGTGACTCTCCCGAAGGATGTGACCGGTCGTGGAAAGAGACTGTAACCCATAATGCAACCTGGGGATAATATACTGATTCTTTGAAAATGGGTTAGTTCTGAGGACGCTTATTCCAACCGTCACGGCGGCAGAAATAGACGCGTTCTTTTCGGGGTTAATGGCACTACTCCTTCATTCTTATCGGTTTGTTGATAGACAGAACTCGGGCATCTGTTTTTGAAGTGAGCTCTGAAGTGTCAGGCTAGGTTAGCTAAGCTAATGCAGGAATGTCTCGATGAAGAAATAGAATATGATGATCAGGAAGAACTTGAAGAAGAGGACCACTTAGAAACATGAGATCTGTACAGTGAATTAGAACAGGAGATTTCGGATGATGAAGGATGGAAACATGAACCAGAATTACCTGTTTTTATTGGGAAGGATGGGCAGGCGAAATGGGAAAAGCATATCAGAAACATTAACGTAAAAACAAGAACTCATAACTTAATAAAACACCTTCCAGGGCCAAAAACATTTACAAAAGATCTAAAAACGAACTTTATATCTGGAGATATTTCCTTTCTGAAGACATCTTGAACAGTATTGCCCATTGGACAATATACACATTCAATCATTTAGTACAAATTATCAGAGGGAAAGGGATGATATGTTAGAAATTCAGATATTTTTTGGGTTATTGTATCCGGCAGGGATTTTATAATCGAATCGCTTAAATGTTGAAGAAATATGATCAAATATTGGTACGGGAGTGGAATTATTTCGCCTAACAGTGTCACAGTGCTGATTTAGGTTTCTTTTACAGCATCTGCGGTTTGTTGATCCTGCCACTTGAAACGAAAGAAAGCAGATTGACAAATTAGCCCCTATAGGGGATATTTTTGATAAAGTAGTTGAAAATTTTTAGATTGCTTACACGCCCTTTGAATATGTCACCATTGACGAAAAACTGGAAGGGTTTAGGGGAAAGTGCAATTTTCGGCAATATATTCCGAGTAAGCCGAATAAATCCGGCATAAAAATTTATGCTATGGCAGACTCTAAAACATTTTACACATGTAATATGGAAGCGTATGTTGACAAACAACCTCCTGGACCATTTGAATGTAGTAATTCTCCCAGTGATGTTGTGAAAAGATTATGCCAACCAATCAAGGGAACCCACCGCAATGTAACAGTTGATAACTGGTTCTATTAACTATTAAACTATTAAATTGTCTTTATACTGATTTTCATTTGACTCTCTTAGGTGCCGTGAAGAAAAATATCAAGGAATTACCTACAGAGTTTGCATGTCCTTCAAAACGTCCCATCATGTCGAGCATGTTTGCGTTTCGTCACAACTGTACTCTGGTATCATTTATACATAAAAAAATAGAAATGTATTACTTATGTCAAGTATGCATCGTAATGCATACTTGACTTGACGTAGTGACAAAATAGATCAGATAACGAATAAACCTGAGATGATACTTGACTATAATTCGACTAAAGGGGGCGTTGATTGCGTTGATAAATTATGTGAGTCTTATAATTGGGCTAGAAATACAAGAAGGTGGCCCATGGTTATTTTTTATTCGTTACTGAAAGTAGCGGGGATAAATGCTTTTATCTTATTTTCAGTGAATAATGTAAGTAAGATACGAAGGCGATTATTTTTACGGGCTTTATCTTTTCAACTAGTTGAAAATCATATTCGCCGTCGTACAACTCAATCAATTCCCAGAATTATGGTACTGAGAATAAAAGAAGTATTGAGATTAGAAACTCCCATTCCTGAACCAGTTCCTGTAGGCCAACGTGGGCGTTGGTCATTATGCGATCGAAAGGAATATAGAACGATATTCCTGTCGTAAATGTCACAAGTACTTGTGTTTAGAACATTCACAAGTAATGTGCAGTAAATGTGTTTTGGAATAAAAATGCTTCAACAGTGTTGTGGTTAGTGCTAAGCGCACTTAGATAAAAAGTAATAATAATTGGTGTTAAAGCAATATATTCATAATCAGATCTTTCTTCTATATATTTATAGTATTGCGCATTCCTTGTTCACCTTGTTGTACACGTTTTTGGTGTTAGTTATCGTATGTAGTAATTTACGTTATTTATGTCTCATTCTTGTAAAACAAGTCTGTTAATAAAGTAATGCTAAAGATTCCGCGAGCTTTCCAAGGTTAACTTTCCCTCCGCACACATCCAACAAACTCCAACCTCCAGATAGAACTGTTTTTGGCCCTTTTAAGAGATTCTTGAATCAAGGAATGGATTCCTGGATGTTAAATCATTCTGGGCAAACACTCGGAATCTATGATTTGCCATCAATTGCTATGGAAGCTTGGGATAGATCTGCAACACCGTTCAATATAAAAATCTGGATTCAGACGTAACAGGATTTGTCCTTTTGACAGAAATATTTTTACTGAACAAGAATTTTTATGTTCCTTTGTTACGGATAGACCAGAAGATACTGTAAACGACAGCGAAATAATACTACAAAATGAAAATGACGTTTCCGAAACAGGAGTGCAAAATGCCGATGGTAATAGAAACGCACCAAAATCACCTGAACCAGGAACATCCTGAACTCAATTCGTTTTGCCGGAGGTGCTTAGACCGTACTCTAAAGCGCCTGCAAGAAAAGAATCTACGAAAGGACGAAAACGTGGAAGATCAATGATTGCGACAGACACCCTAGAAAAAATAGAGATAGAGAAACGTCAGGAAAAAAAGAAACCGCCATTAAAAAAGATTAATGAACTAACGAGAAAGGCTTTGCAAAGCAACAGTAGCGATTCAGAAGGAAACAAAGATCATTCATCCGGAGAAGAATTAAATACGAGTAAGTACGATGATGTCAAAAATGCGACTGAGGGTGACTATTTGTAGGTTAAGGCGCACGACAAGGGAGGAAGTTTGAGAAATGACGTCGCTTTTGTAGACAAAAAACAAAGATATGGTTACACAGTGTCTTTCCTTAAGAGGAATGTTGCATCAAATATATTCACCGACAGATGGTGAAGTAGCCTTTGTACCTCATGTAGATGTTAGGGTTACGTTACCTGCGCCTTTGACAGACACCAGGCCCCGATATGAAGGAATGGTCTACTTCAATGTGGATGTAACAGAATTTAGTTTGTTTTAATTAGTTATTAGTAAATTTTGTTAATTACTAGTATTTTTGTGCGTTTTAATAGTGTGATCGATCAGAAAATTGATGTGATCGTAACATTCATCAACATTCAGATTTAGTAGCTGTTGAGTGTTATTAAGAATTTTTTGCTAAATATTCAGTTTTTCAGGCGACTTCTTTAAAACAGTAAGCGTTCTTAGCATTGTTATTTTTACCCAATTGCCGGCGATTGTAGACGGTTAACACAAAAGAATCGTTCAAACTAAGGTTGAAGTTTTTTTTAATTAATGCATATTGCTTATCTGATACCGGCTTATTTAGCATTAATGTATTAATGCAATTTTTGCATTAAATTTTGATAGCACCTTGCCGGAAATGTAACCGGCAAAGTATGTTACATCGCAGTCCTCTAAATGCACATCACATTCACTCACTTTTTCTATTTCAACCGATAAAGAAGCGCTTTTAAATCTTCTTCAAAATCAGTTGCAGTCTCTTCTGTTTCACAAGCTCGTAAGTTTGTTTCGAATGATGAGCTTCCGAATTCCGTTAACGAATTATCTTCATCGCTGTGATTCGATGTTGAATCTGGTGGCTTGATCAAATTGTTTATAGTCACATATTTAAAAGTAGTTCTAATAGTGCGCACTGTCGGATTTCGATTGTAACCTGCTTTTCTGGTGCATCTTGGTTTATTCTTCGAGTAAAGATCATTTCGTGCCCTTTTAGAACTTCTTCTTTGTATAGGTGTAAAATGTCCGCGATAGTATGAGTAAGTCCATCAAAGCATCGTGATGATTTAATTACGACGTTATTTCTATCATTTTTTTGACAGTTCTTCATTAATTTTGAAATTTTTTGCAACATAGTGAAAGTTTCGGGATTATTCTCACTCAATGCTGTTTTATATGGATTTTTATGGTCCTTATTTTTACGGCTTAAGATATCAAAGGTAAAATTCTTATCTTCTATTAATTAGGCAAAATTGGGCAATATAAATATCTAACGGATTCAAATACACTAACAAGATTTTTATACAAACAATTTCTGTATGCTCTTGTTCAATGACATGACAGAACTAAATTTTATTTTTCGCTTTCATCAAATGGTCTATTATGTGCGTCTTGACTGCATAAACTATCTCGGAACTCCTGTGATATACCTATCCTTTTTGCATTCTTTTGCGGATAAAACGCATATATTTTGATTCGTTGTCTCTACTCTCGTGCTAACGTAACTTCGTGAAATCTGTGGATATATTTTTATGAATAACTGAAATGTAATTAGAAATTGAACTAAACTAACAATTGTTTAAACAAATATATATTTTTCTATTAGATGCCAATTTTTTACGGATCACTATAATTACGTACAGTTTGTCGCACTCTAGACGGCACCACCTCAGTATTTTGTTTATATTATAGATTTAAAAAATTTCTTGTTTCTGATCATACCTCGTACTAAACTGCAATTTTAGGGCATGTTACTTTCCCGATCACAGTAAAATGCTAGCTCACTGCGACTTAAAATAAACTAAATCCAAAATTACATTAAAAACAAAAAATCTTGAAAATTCGAATAATTTTATAAGTTTTGCCACGATTTTAATTTTATTAATTGAATTCGATAAAATCATAAAAAAAACGATGCTTATTTGCTTAAGCACTGTTATTTAAATAACAGTATTTTCTGTTATTTTCGTTAGAGTATCGCAGCGGGATTTGAAGAAAAATAACTATTAAGAACCATTAACGACTTAAAACTATTTTACACTGTTTTGTTACTTGCTATGCCACTAGATGGCGCTGCTAGCCTTATATCTAACACACCCCCACAATTACAAGGTGCTACATACAGCTTGTAGTTGATTCATTGCTAAGATATCTTTATTTTACAAAATACATAAATACGTCTAACAATACAAATAATTATAATTATAACATATTCATAATATTGCATAAATTGTTATGCTTTTCAAAGTTTAAGGCTTTTGTGAATATATCTGAAACATTGTCTTCATTCGTATATAGACAGAAGTCATGTTTTGATTGTTTAAAACCATTATTCACGATAAATTCATGAAGTCGTCCATACCAACAACGTGGTGCTCCCTTCAAACCATACAATGCCTTTCTTAGTTTGAGGACTTTTCCTTTCTTTTGTTGTAACCCTT
>SMLS01016066.1:0-12149 GCA_004785975.1 Popillia japonica | reverse complement strand
GCACCATCGCATCGCACTGCGATTCTGGAGAATAAAGCGTGGTATCGGGTCGACATTAGCCACTAAGTGTCATAATGCTTTATAAATTACCGTTCGCTACGATAATGGTTTACATAATCATCTAATTACCATCATCTTGCCGGAAAAACTTGTCAATACAAAAACTTTAATGTGTTGGGCGACTCACATATCTGAGAGGGACTACTGGAGTATGTACTTGTTTAAAAAATTGTTGTTTAAATTCAAATCATGTGATTCTCTGAATAGTTGCACAAAGAATGTGATGGAAAACAGTACTTCATTTGTTATGGAACTTACAAGTTTTCCTAATTTATATAGAATGCCTCACAACTATTTTCCCTGCATGTTTACTAGGAAATTGATGACGTAACAGACAACAAATTAATAACGAGAAGGATAATAAGAACCGTCAAAAAGTCTATTATGATAAACATACAAAGTAATTGTCCAAACTGCAACTACAACAATAGGCACTAGTGCAAGAGCATACTAGAAGCTGGAATCCCGGAATAGTAACTAGGAAAAGTGGACCAAGTGACTACGATGTAAATGTCATGTATCATCGTAACCGAATAGCTTCAGTACTACCAGTAATATTACACCGAAAGAAACACCTATAGATAGTCAACAGGAACTTCTGGAAATAGAAATAACAATGATCTTAAACCTGAAAAGGCTGTAACCCGCTCTGGAATGTAACCAAACCTATAAAGTTGTAATCGCGCAACCTAACCTAAAAGGAGGTATGATGTACACGTGTCATAATTAGCAACACTAGTAAGTAGGAGTAAATGAGCTAGAAAAATGAACGCAAGAAACAAGGCAGCTTACTGGCTTGTCTTGTCCCGCCGTCGGTCGTTCTTTAAGCGTTAGCATTTTGTAGTGTAGATATTTTTGGACATATTTACAGTTCACTTTAACAAAAATACGACAATAATTGCGAATAACCTTGTCTGTGGTTTCCAACCATCGATTTCTCTAATAGGAGAATTAGAGGCAAATTATAAAACATTTGCTAATTTGATGAAAGGTGACATCTCGGTTGATAAAAGTGTAACTACTAGGTACAATTGTATACATTTCGTAAACTCTGACACGTCAAAATAAAGTTGCTACCTTCAATTTACTATAATTTGTAGGTATAGAGAAATAATTGAGAAACGGAATGTGTTTCACGAAATAAGACATAATAACTGTGTATACCGTGTTAATTTACTATAATATGCAGTATTGCAATAACGTATGTTTCTGTCATTTCAATGCACGCGTGAGAATACCTTTCCATAAAATACCAGCAAGGTGAATTTAAGATAAATTAACGTAAAAAATGTTTGTATATTACTATGGGAAAATAAGTGGTTCTTAAAATACATCCCAATGATGACTTTTTAGGAGCTTTGCGACTACAAGGCGTTGTATCAGAAAGCTCCGTTTGCAAGTGTTTTCAAGTCAACCGCAAGAATTTACGAACAAATCACTGAAACCATCACCTTTACCTAAGCGTCAGCTTGTAAATCTTTCTCGGTGTTTGGATAAAAAAGAAAGAAGAGTAACTTAAAGATGCAAATAAAAAATACAAATATAATAATTTCTTTCTGCATGTAACTAAATCCGTCGAATATACTTAGATAAATCGTATTCTTCTAACAATATTTTTATAGCAAAGTAGGATAGGAAGGTAACGAAAACAAAGTAATAAAACAAAATGAAAAAACAAATGAAAATGCAAATGTATTTAAGAATCTTGATTATCATACAAAAGAACCATTCTTTGCAATTATTTTTTAAAGATTATTTCTTTCAAATGTTGGCCGCGAATGAGGTATGAGGTTTCAATTTTCAATGACGCGTTTGGTATTTGTCCAATGACCCGATGCCTCAATTGTAGTCGGTTTATTCATGTAGACCTTAGACATTAGGTAGCTCCACAGAAAAAGTCTGGTATGATATCACAAGATCTAGGCGGCCAATTTACTGTTTCGAAGCGTGAAATTAAATTTTCACCGAATCGTTCTCGCAGTAAAACCATAGTTTCACAAACTGTATGGCAAGTGCTGCCATCTTATAGCAAGTAAATGTCTTGTAGACCACGTGTGTTAAGTTCACGCAGCAAATAATTCCTTATCAAGGCGCGATAACGGTCGCCATTCACAGTAACATTCCGGCCGGCCTCTGTTTCGAAGAAATATGAATTCCACCGGCCCATAAACCGCACCAAACAGTTGTTTTGTCTGGATGTAATGATAGCGCTTGAACTTCTTCATGTTGCTCATCGCCCCAAATAAGGGCACTTTGCTTATTCACGTACCCATTTAGCCAGAAATGGGCGTCATCGGTGGACAATTTTGTTATCGAAAAGAGTGTTCGGCAGAATCAAGAGCCCAACGACAGAAACAGAAACGATTCAAAAGGTCGAGATCGGCTTTAGTTCTTGCACTAGTTGAATTTTGTATGCTTTTACACCACGATCCTTACACAAAATATAACAAATTGTTGCATTCGACAAACCAAGTTGTCGAGGACAGCGACGAATTGAGTATTCAGCAGTCTACACGTACACTCGCTGCTACCGCCGCTATATTTCTTTCACTACGTGCTGGATGAGGGCTATGTGGTCGGGTATTATCCATTATTGAAAAATGAGTTTCAAACTTCTCGATGGTATAGCGAATTGTGCGTTCGGTAGGCCGATTATGTGCTCTAAGCGTACGATACACACTCCTTGTATAACGCCCAGTTTCACAATAAAGCTGAGTAATTTGTAGACGCTGTGCAGGGCTAAGTCTTTCAATTATGCAATGCCAAATAATACTGAACCAGAATGTTAGGTCCGCTGACACGACGCATGCGCTCTCAGCCAATCACCACCTCGGGAAGTACCTCCAAATGAGTCATCGTTTATAATCAAACTCCGCTTTTACGCTTTTGTGCGATATCAACTTATGACATATTGGCTGTCTTTGCAGGAAAGGCTATATACTTCTAAAAACAAAAAGGATTCAATGCGTAAGTAACTCCTATAAGGAAGAAAGCTTGATCTTGCCTCTTCAGGGGCACGACAATTAGTATGAGACATAGTGTACAGTTGATAGTTTTACAGAGCAAGGTACGAAGTCCTGATTCACTGACCCATTTTGTGGTCTTGCTAAAAACCTCATAAAGGCTCATCTTCAGCAATAGGAGAAAGATCTCGCTCAATACCGCAAAACCAAAATAATTATAAATTGTTACACTTGCGCAGCCACTAAGAGAAAATACTTATTGGACCCTAAGAAGAAGGATTTCAACACCTCAAGAAAATGGGCAACATGAACAATGTCAAATACCGATTTTGCTCGAAACGTAGCAAAACGGAAGATCATATAATGTGCGACAGGATAGCGGTGACAGAGGCAGCGACAACTTGAGCAGGGGCAGCTGAAAGCAGCCAATTTTAGAGCCATAGCCTCAAAGAAAATACAGGGCTTCTTCGGAATTATATATCAGTTGGAGTGTACTAATTATTTGACTTTTGATTTCAAATCGAAAAGCGTTAAACCACTCAGCTACAAGTATGCAGGTATATTTTTGCTATTCGTATTTGTGCATGAAATCTAACGAATATTGACTATTCATTTCCTAAGAAATACACGATATTTGTCGACTAAGTCAGTGATTGCTGTCATTATTTTTGAGAAACATAACCGCTTTTGTAGGATCAATATAAGCTATTCTAATAAATCATGAATTATCCCTAGAGTGATAAAACATGTATCGCATTTAATATAATATTAATATACTTTCAAAAATATACCTATACAAAATTTTATTAGATTTGATATAAATAAAATATAATTTGTAATAATTTATAACCCCTATCAAAACTGTTCCATACAACCGAAAACACATTATGTTGCATGTTTACGGAACTTGTGTGTGTATTTAATGACAAAAAAATACTTGCTAATTTTATTGTGAAAATATTTACGTTGTTATATAATATCGTCAGATTTTATTTTAACCATATTTTGTATGGTATCACTCATTTTTTAAATATTTTCATCACGGCAATTCATTGGTTGGTTTTAAATTTTGTTTCAATTTTCCAGTTTCAGTTTATTGAGTTTTATAAGTTTGAGTATTCAATAAAAGCTCGTAAGGAAAACAGCTAATTATGACATCATTAATACATTCGAACAAAAGCTGCATCAGGTGTTTCAGATCAAATATCTAACACAGACGGAATAGGACATTTCTTAAAAGTGCTGCCAGGCCCAGTGGGTTACATCTGCAGAAATGATTGAGCCTCGGAGAAGATTGGAAAATTTACAAATTATATTTCTAGCAGAAGGCCGCCACAACATCGTGTGGGGCGGGAAGTATTTTGCGGTATAGGGAGAAGCACCTATGAAGGACAACTTAAGGACAGGGAGCAGAAACTCGGAGCAACCTTCTGGGAAAATCTTTCTGGTCTGAGACATTCCAAGGTATTCTGTGGAAACGTCAATAAGCAAAGAAGGAGTTTGCTAGAACTAAGTAGGAACAAACTACGTGTACTTGTGGGTTTTCTCACAGGGCACTACTACGTAGTGATGAGCGATATTTCACTACCTGTGATTCTTTCACGGTGATTGGAAAATCACCGATAACGCCAGTGAGTGGAGAGTTCTACAAGCAGTGATCAGTGATTGGGAGAAATATCGTTCCTTCGATATCAAGTAACGAGAATGCGGCGATCACTGTCAGACGATTAGCCAGTTCTATTATCGGTGAATTAACCTTAATTTTTAGTAACGTCGAAGCAAAACGGTGATTACTGGTTGCCTATTGAAAACTAAATAAGTATATCAAATAACCGGTGAATATCGGTGAATAACATAATATGCATATATTACCTACATATACATATATATCAGCAGGGAATGAAGCAAGTTATTCCATTACAAATATAAATATTATTTATGTTTTTCAAGTATAGTAAAATACGTTTAACACGAAATATTTTTTCGTGTTAAAAGATTTTCGTATTAAAGGATATTACAAAAAGTATATATGTACTTATAAATACTCAAAAACCAATACCTAAAACGAAAATATTAACAAGAAGTTAATAATATTTACCATATTATTTGCAAAAAAAAAACAAAAAACATTTGTAACTTTTTTGACAAATGATCTGAGCATTGTCGTTTTTAGCATCAAATTGTCAAAAAATGTTCGCTAACGTCCATTTTATTGTTCGTTTTAACAATGGAATGTGCATTTGAATAACTGATGCGCATAGGTACTTATTTTCATGATTTCCTCATTTCAGTTGTGTGAATAGGAACAACATTGTACATTTCATTATCTAATTCGTCGTCAATATCGACATACATCAATAATATTTGTTGAACTCTTTCAAACTCCTTTTAATTCTCGCCGATACATATTAATTTTTCGGGACCCCTTTATTATTTCGTTTAACCGAAATTTCTTCTAAGAGTTTTCGTGTTAAACGCATTTCACTGTATGTATAATTGATATTCTTATTAATCAATATTATATTGATAATTACATAAGAAATATTTATATTTCACATAGATTCGAATATTACCTATCTAATAAGACTAACATTTAATTTTTAATAGTGCACTAACAATAAGTCAAAAACTGAAGTACTTTTGTTAAACTATATATGAAATTACCATTGTTTCAATCTTTAATATATTTACTATTTGTTGTAATTTTGAAAATAAATGTATCTATTATAGCATTGAGAAACATACGATTATACGGACGATACGATATCGATGAATCATAACAGTGATCGCAATCACTGTTTATAATCACCGTTATTTATAAATCACGATCACGACTCACGAAGTGATTTAAAAATCACCGTTTCGCTCATCACTACTACTACGTTGGGGAAGACATGACAAGGATAGGTTTGAAACAAAATCTCGACTGCAAATTTTACGGGGTGGAAGACGAAAATCCGAAACATCTGATTCCAACCGCATGGCTATTACAGCAATTCCTGCCAGTTATTTTGGTAGAGATATTGACTAAGAATAGACATTTGTGATAAATGGTTAAAAGAAATGGACGAAGGTAAAATCATTATTGCAGTTTTCTTGGATTTTAAGCGAGCTTTTGAAACAGTCAATAGAGAGTTATTAATAAAGAAATTAGGATTCGTGGGAATAAATGGGACGGTTAAAAAGTGGTTTTCGTGTTATTTAGAAGATAGGTATCAAAAAGTAAAATACAACGGCAATACGGCATACAAATGATATGGTGTCGGTTATTCAAAATTGTGAGATATGTATGTTTGCTGACGATACAATGATCTATATTAGTGGAAATAATGTTGAAAGTATGGTGAATACGTTGAATGAGGAACTTGAAAGACTTTTTGTATGGCTATGCAAAAATCGTCTTTGTATTAATATTAATAAAACTAAATTTATGTGCATTGGAAGTAGATATAAGTAAGTAGTTTGAATACATTTAGAATAAAAATAAACGACATCGATATAGATAAAGTAGATCACATTAGATACTTAGGTGTAATAATTTATAAACATTTAGAATTTAAGGAACATGTTAAATATATCATTAACAAAATGACTAAAAAAGTTAATTTACTTTATAGAATAGGAAGACAAATGTCGGTATATATTATACTTAGATTATATAAGACATTGATTGTTCCACACCTACAATTTTGTTCAACTGTTTTGTGAATGCTGAATAAAGGTGAATTACAACAATTACAAAAAGTCCAAAACAGAGCGATGCGGGTAATTTTGAAATGTAACCGATATACGCCAATAAACACTATGTTGAATACGTTAAATATCATGAATGTTAACCAGCTAGTAACTTATAGGACATTAATTTTTATTCATAAAATTAAGTTGGGTAGTGTACCCGAGTATTTAAGAAATAGGATACAGTACGTTGGTGAAATTCACAGCCATTATACGAGGAATACTAACAACTTTTTCATACAACCATATAATAGGGAAAAAACAACTAATAGTATTTTTGTTGGTGGTATCGCATTATACAATGAGTTACCGGGCTTTATAAAAGATAGTGAAAATCTAAATACATTTAAGAGATTAGTTATTAAGTATGTTCTAGATAAATATTAATGTAAATTACATGTAATAATATTAGCTATTGCTAAATAAAGTTCTATTATTATTATTATTATTATTATTATTATTATTATTATTATTATTATTATTAAGAAAGACCCTCTTTGAAACCAATACAACTATTACAGATAAATAAAGCCCTTATACTGGATAGGAAGGTATAGCTGTGGATAAATACCAACAACGTATAGCTCATGTAGGGGATCACAATAGATAATCGGATCCAGTTTCACATCACCCTGAATTAAGTTTGTTCTTGCTGTCAGCAAGTGGAACGTGCATTTATATCGCCAGGTTTGTCTGTGCACATGAAATCGTAGTCTGGAGAACAAGCATTCACAAGTCAATCTTGTTATTAATCAACTTCCGTATGAGAGTGCCACATTGACGGTCGCCTCCATCAGTAATGGGTGTGATATTGTGGCGAATTGATAATTTCTCATGGCTGGCTGGTACCGACTGCCGGATATACCCACCTATAGGCTTGTTTTGGTTCCACACTTGAACCAGTTCAGAATCGTTCTAAACGTGCGACCAAATAAAACTTATGTTAGATATTAGTCATACAGATAGTCTATGACTGTCATGGTCTACTATTAGAACTGGTTCTGAGCCGGTAAGAATGCGAAACCAAAACAACCCTTATATAACACTTTCGTATATGTATATACAGGCTGATTCATTTTCGATCCGCACCATTGTGATCTGGCTTATTATTGAAGATAGACGGTAGGTTTAAATTTGGCAAAGTTGCCAAATTTTGTGGTTATTATGATCCCGAAAAGAAAGTAAACTTAGAACAACTGACGTTCGAGTTATTTGAAACAAACTGAAAAATCTCATTTTCTTATTTTGCTGGTAGCACTTTTATTAGGCCTTGCAGAGGAAAACTAAAGACACATTCTCTAGGCCACTTTTGCTCCTCTATCTAATGGTGTATTTAAAATGTTTATACAACGTTTCGTTTTCTTTGGATCATCATCCACTTTGTTATTTCTTATGGCCGCCATATTGGATTTTGACGCATCTAGAAATATTTTCTTTTTCTGATTTCAACCATGTGTCATATGGTGCAAACTTTAATATTGTGTGTTAATTGACAAAGAATCTAATTTGATATTAAATAGGGTAGGTAGCTATGAAATTTGGAACTGTAAATCGCTTAAAATTGAGTATCGCAAAAATTAAAATCAATGTTAAATAAGGTAGCCATGGAATTTTGAACTGAACTTGCATTAGCAACGTAAAAATGGCGTGAGAAGAGAGGCAACGAGAAATGAGATATGTTATGTATTTTTTAGTCATCGAACTAAAATACAACAGTAGCGAGTACAAATATTTGAAATTTTACCTTGATGTATTTCACATTCCCAACAGTTTGTACGAATTACAGGGGCCATCGGCTGGCAATGAGTTATTATTATGCCTGCGGTTGTAGACCAACATAAGATGTTGGCTTTCAGCATTTGCCATGGAAACTGGCAAACTACAGAAAACCAAATTCAGAAAGAACATATCGGAGTTCGAACCCAATACTGGCGGACTGGGAGGCGAGCACACTAGGCACCGGGCCACTAGCCGGCCAGTTAGCACATTTCGATTCATCTGACCAGATGATTCAATTCAAAAAATCTTCGTAGTTTTCTAATTTTCCCGGTAACCAATTACAATATTCCATTTGTCTTAAGTTATCACCAGGTAGTAACATGACTTAATGACTAACATGGACTTTGTACGGTTTCAGCTTATTTCAACTCAATTCTCCACGATCCATATTCGACTAAATTTCTGTCAAGATCTAGAACAATGGTATGATAGGTTTGTAGTCGTTTAGCATACAATCGTAAAAATACATAATATTATCTCGTTTCTCTTCGTTGGTGAACGCCATTTTTGAGTTACTAATGCAAGGATAATTGACAGTTCGTAATTCCATGGCTATCTCATTTAACATCAATTTTCATTTATGCGAACTCAATTGTAAGTGATTGACAGTTCGAAATTTCATAGCTACCTACCTGATTTAATCTCAAATCAGATTCTTGGTCAATTTACACACTGTATCAAATTTTGTTTTCAACATATGACACATGGTTGAAATCAGAAAAAAAAGTCTTTCTAGCTGTGTCAAAATTCTATATGGCTCCCATAAGAAATAACAAAGTTGATGATGATCCAAAGAAAACGAAACGTCGTATAAAAATTTTAAATACACCATTACATAGAGGAGCAGAAGTGCCCTTGAGAATGTGGCTTTAGTTTTCCTCTGCAAGATCTAATAAAAGTGCTACAAGCAAAATGAGATTTTTCAGTTTTTTTGAAATAACTCGAACGTCATTTGTTCTAAGTCTACTTTCTTTTCGGGATCATAATAATCACAAAAATTAGCAACTTTGCCAAATTTAAACCTACCGTCTATCTTCAATAATAAGCGAGATCGCAATGGTGAGGATCAAAAATGAATCAGCCTGTATAGTAGTGTGGGCATGACTAGTTTTTATTAAGTAATGACTTTTTGGTACCTTCATTCACCGATTGCTGTTAGAGATAGAGGACGAAAATGTAAGAAAATGTAGTATGAATACAAAAAATATTACCTTACATATAGAAAAAAACTAATGACGAATGAATACGGCGAAACTGTACATACATTGTAGGTGCTTATTTCGTGATAACTATATCTTCAACTCGGAGTCCGGCTCTGGTGAGTAAGTAGAAGATACGTGTTGATTTGCGCTCCGTAATTGACCCCAGTAACTGAGAGATTACGAGCATTTTTAATCAACGGCAAAGAAATACGTGGTGTGTAAACGTGTAGTAAATGGGAAAAAGGGATTCCGATAAAGAAAAATCGCTAATAAGTAAGTCTATTTAATATTTAAAATTCGTTCGCTGGTAACAGCTGAGATAGTAACAAAAACACGAACGCAGACACCGAGGGAGGTCGGGGTCCGACGGGTTGACCGGCCTACGACTTCTAGCGCGGTGCTACAGCTAGCGACAACAGAACAGGGCCGGCGCAGGCTTTTCGGAAATAAATCTGATTTAGAATTGAAAGAATAAATTATAATGTCGAATAGTGAAAAGAATAACGAAGAAGGAAAACGGAAGAGATACGACGCCGAGAGCAAAATGTTCGAGAAAAGCAAAAAGGTGTTCAGAACGCCCGACAGAAATCCCAAACCCTATGAGAAAACCGAAGATGACGGAGAATTGAAAGAAATGATGTTAGAGCTTCTTGCAGACAATAAAAGAAAAGCGAAAGAGACGGAAGAAATGAAGGCCTTAATGGAAAGCATGGTGAATGAGATAAAAGGTATGAGAGAAGAAAACAAGGAAGATAGAAAGCAAATAAAAGCTCTTACTAAAGAAAACGAGAGAATAAATAAGGAAATGATAGATATGAAACAGCAAATAAAAAACATGGAAATTACCCTAGAAAGAGTACAAAAACAGGAAAAGAAGAATAACTTAATTGTTAAGGGACTTACCATAGAAAATGAAGATGAAGAAGAAGTTAAAACTTACATAGGTAATTTCATACAAAACGAATTGGACATAGAGGTGGATATTACAAATACGACAATGATTAGTAATAAAATCCATGTTATTAAAGTTAAGAGTTTCAAGCAAAAAATGGAGATACTCAAAAATAAAAACAAGTTGAAACGTAAGAAGGGAGATAAGGTATATTTAGACTGCGATTACACGAGTAAAGAACTAGAAAATCAGAAACAAATGAGAATATATGGAGATATTGAAAAGAAAAAAGGAAGAAATGTGAAACTAGGATATAACTTCGTAGTTATTGATGGAAAAAGAATAAAATGGAACGACAGGATGGGGAAGACAGAAGAGGAAGTGGAGGAGAGAGAAAAGGTAAAAAACTGAAAAAAGAACATGGATCGGATGGACTGGAAACGACCAAGGCAACGAAAGGTATATTGGAGGGAGTTAGAAGGAAAGAAAATGGAAAGAGTCAAATTGGGAAAAATAACGAGCAGAAAAAATCTGAAAATAGAATAAGAGGTAAAATCCCGACAATAAATCTAGGCACGTGGAATCTTAGGGGTATAAATGAAGAGGGGGCAGTTAAAAGTTTAACACAAGAAATGGAAAAGTATAAGATGGATATAGTAGCGTTACAAGAAACACATTTAAAGGAAAGCAGTATACAGGAAATAGACGATTATATTTTATTTAATGGTGGTAGTACTAAAGGATATTTGGGAGTGGGCTTCATAGTAAACAAGGAATTAAAGCAAGATATAAGGAATTTTGAAAAAATATCGGATCGAATGTGTGTACTACATATAAAGAAGAAAACTAAATGTATATCTATAATAAACATCCACGCACCGTCGGAAGATAAAGAAGAAGAAGCGAAAGACATATATTATGAGCTGTTAGAAAAAGAAATTGACAGTATACCACGCAGAAATACATTAATAGTGATAGGTGATGCGAATGCAAAAGTGGGAAACGAGGAAATGTACCAAAAAATAACAGGAGGTAATAGTAAACACCAGCAAAGTAATGAAAACGGCATTAGACTAATTACACTGGCAATAGAAAAAGATTTGAAAATAATGAGTACATATTTCCAGAGGAAAGAAATACATAAAGGTACATGGATGATTCCTGGCACAATGGAAACGAACCAAATCGACCATGTGTTAATACAAACAGAGAAAAGCAGATTGATAAGTAACGTTAGAACATACCGTGGGGCAGATACTAACTCCGACCACTTTCTTGTGGGAATAAAGATGAAACTACCGAAGACAGGAATCAGTAGAAAGAAAAAAAAGTATGAGATTAAGTACAATATAAAAGAGCTGCAAGATCCAGAAATAGCAAAGAAATATAGGACTGAAGTAGAAGAAATATATAAGAAACATGAAAACAGGTGCAATACTGTAGAAAAGAGATGGAAATACATAGAAGAAGCCGTGCTAACAGCTACGAAAAGAAGTGTAACAGAAAAGAAAATACCAA
>SMLS01015883.1:0-10989 GCA_004785975.1 Popillia japonica | reverse complement strand
TTTTTTATTTTAATATACGAAGTTGGTCACACTGACATTTGACAATTTGAAAATCAAATTTAAATATCTGCAAGATTAGCATTAATCTTTGATATGCTTTCTTTAGAATATTAAGTATAAGTGATACAGAAATGAATTTATATAAAAATAGATGAACACACACATTTTATTCTTTTTACAAATTATTCTAAGTAGATTAATAATACACTTAACACATCTATAACACTTTCTTCTACATTATTCTTTAGTCACGATATGACGACCTGATTCATAAAATTATAATAATATATTCGTTTGAAATCGATGGAGTAAAGCTGTACACAAAACGAAAGAATCTTGCGTAGGAATATGTGAAAACTGCTCATTATAGATTGTATTCTCTCACCTTATCCGCATAAACACGGTAAGTGAGCGTTACATTTTTTTTTTACAGAATTAAGACAAAGGGTTCGACTGGAAAGATTCATCTATTTAGAGCACGAAAAAATTGTAATAATGACCACTTAAAAATAAATTACGTACAAAAAAATAATAGTAAGGAATTGTAACGTGAAATAATAACTATTTAAAGAGAAACTTGTATGCATCTTGCAATATTTTGGTGACAGGTATGTCGTATGTAGGTACCAACATACAGATGTATGTAGGGTCTGACGAGGTAATAATGAGACATTTCACAAACTTTTAATTTTTGAAGGTGTTAACAGAATTATTTCTTAAACTAATATTAATATATATGTATATGGAACTTTTGTTGAACTTCATACTTCAGATAGTGTTTTTAAGTATTAAGTAAGAAATATTAACCATATTTATTATTTTATAATACATCATGAAATAGTTTTATTCAACTATTTTTATATACTTAGATAAAACTAACCTTACTATCATAACTTCATTTTTAAATTTAACATATTCCAAGAAAGTATATAAGTATCAACCGTTTACAAATAATCGCCAAATGCGTCTTCTTCTTCTTTGCCAGGTTGGTGTTTACCTCTTCGAGTTCTTGTGTCATCAACTGTGCGGTGTCGTCGTAACCATGTCCTGACGTAATACTCTGGTTTCCATGTCCGGATATTTGGACCATTCAACTTGATGAACATTAGAGCTGATATGTGCTCGATGGTCAGTCTTGTTCCAGTTGGCGATATTATCAGCTTCATATGGCTAAAACCCCGTTCACACTCTGATGAACTGTAAGGAATGAGTTTGTAGCAATTCATCGGTGCAAGTCCTTTGGAATGACCATGCTATTTTCTAAATAATCTCTTAAACTGTTTTTAGTTTTGTTTAAATTCAACCTGAATCTTGCACAGAGCTTTTCCACTTCTTTTTCTCCATATCCAACGGATTTTTCCGGTGGCCAGCTTTTGCTTTCGAGCACTTGCAATTCTGAAAGAAGTGAATAATATTCTTTTTCGTGATTGCTAGTCCCTGTTGATGGTTCGTTGCTGCTTCTAGTGGTGAAAAGCCTTCTATTAAGGTTGTTAATGACACTTGATAGCACTGTTGGTGATTAATAGCACTATTTTGCTACTACTTGTTAAGGGGACACCACAAAAGTTACCCTCGACTGCAGCTCTTTTGGCCCCAAGGTTCTCAGTGCCTGGTTTTTCTTTAAGGCACTCGAAAAAAGCAATTGACCTTCTTAGGAGTTTGTCTGCATAAATTATAGTTGTTTGTCTGTTTTGAAGACATTCTGAAAACATCGACAATTCTGCTAATATGTCATACATGATCGCTAAATCTGACAGAAATTGAGTTGATGTCAGACGTTTAATCAATCCTCTGTACATTGCTCGTTCAGTTGTAGTTCTGTTCTTGACGTCTTCTTGGGCCTTCTTAAACTGAGAGTGCAAAGCTTGATAGCTATACCAAACGACCGTAACTGTTTCAAAGGAACTGGATACCCATCTCGTACCCAAAATACGACCAATTTTGTTTAGCTTCAAATCAAGTTCACTAGCAAACTGGGCTAGTTCTCGTTGGTTTTTAGGTGATTTGCTATAAAGAGTGTATAGCTTATCCATAAAAATTTGAAAGTGGTTAACAGCTTCCACATCACTGATTGAATCACTTACAGCTAACTCTATCCTATGGTTCATACAGTGCCAAGGAACAATGTTTGGAAATTCCTGTAGTAGCTTTTCTACGACGCCAGATTTTTTTCCTAATATGAAACTAGCACCATCACAAGCAAATGCAACTAAATTCCCTTTCAGGTACTCATGATCAAACCCATATTGTTTCCAACAACCTAAAAGGGCTTCAAAAATAGAATCAGCAGTTTGATTAGGCAATTCAATCAGGTCTAAGAAGAAGACATTTGGTGGAAGACCTTTGCTGTTTTCACATTTTAAATAAACGATCAAAGTAGATTTATCACTCAAGCTTGTAGATTCATCAATCAAAATTGAAATTTTACCTTATGTGCTTTTAATCTGATGAGTAATTCGTTTTTTCAGCTCATCAGAAATGTGGTTAATGATTTCAGTTGCACTAAATCTAGAGTGTAATCATAGTCCAATGTCCACACCATTCATTTTCTGAAGTTCCAAAAGGTCGGAATGGTCAGAAAAAGGTCTATCATTTCTTGCCAAGTAGTAAGCTGATCTAAATATTTTTATGGTAGATTCGAGGTTGGACATGTTCATTTTATCACAAACATTTTCAATAGTTTCCTTATTCGCCTTAGCAGATATGGTCTCAGATGTCAAGTGGCCTGCTGATTGTTTGTGTAGGAAAATCTTTTTTCTTAAAGAAGTAAGCTGGGCAGACTTATTTGATCCACTGAATGTGATTGCAAAATGCACTCCATTCTTAAGAAATTGAAGTACGTTCCTTCTTGAAAGCACCTAGATGAGAAACGTTGCTACATAATACACAGCCTAATGAACCATTTTTGCAATCTAACCAAGGGAACGCTTCTTTTTTGCGTTCCCACATATCGCTAGACATATAGAAGGCCATTTTGATACACTTTCCATGTCAGGTGTTGCTGAAGATAAACTTACAGAAGAAGAACTTACAGCTGTTGCCGGTAAACCACTTTTATCATCTGAAGTCACGGGGAGAGGAATAGAATTCGTCCCGGAATCTGAAGCAGATGCATCTGGATCCTCGTTTAAATGTTGTTTAGTGAAGAGCGACAGAAGTGGTTTTTGATTTATCTTCGACGATTCCATAATCCTCTTGATAATTTCACTGACTCTGAGTGACTGCGTTTACCCTCCAGGTGGTCTGATTATTTATTGTTAACAATTAACAGCGGCTAGAGACAAAACAATGTAAAGCTTAACCGAACTGAACTAGCGTAACGCACAATGACAAGAAATTGAAAACGGACATGTTACCACACGAATGCCGGATGCAAGACTGGGGTGGGGCAGTCACCCGAATCGCTGTCTACAATATCCTGTGCACAGTACAAAATGCAAGCAAGGTTATATTTAAATCAGATTACAATACAAATTCATATTATCATTTAAGATCAACATCAATCGAGTTTACAAATGTTTCTTCAGTATTATTATATACAACAATCATTTCATATAAAATCAGTATTTATCAATAAATTTTTAATTTTTCACTGTGAAAAGCCAGAGTGGGAACGCCGTTCCCGCGCATTCCCGCACCACTAAACCACTGTATGTAACAGTTTAAAATCTAGAGTTAAAGTATAACATATTAAAAAACAAATCAATAGAAATGTTATACCAAATTTTTAGAAGAAACATAACTAAAATGTAATTACTAAGTGTCTCATTTTTACCCAATTTTTTGGCTGTCTCAGAATTACTTCGTCAGACCCTATAATAAAATAAATATGAGATGAATTCACAATTATTCAGGACTGATTCTATTTATTTATTTTTTTTATACGATCCGTGACAAATTCACTTCTACATCTTACTGTTCATTTTCGTTTTTATTCTGTCCTCCTCGGCGACGAAAATAAAGAAGCAACGGGAAAACTAAGCACCATCCACTACCTAAACATAAAGGAAGTGCTGTTATTCGTAACAATTGGAATCGTACGGTCTCCTGGCACAATCTACTTCGTAATTATTGCATCATTATATTATTGTTATTGTAATTCATGGATGTTTTTCGATCGTTTACGGAAATCGAGTACAGAAATCCCGCTAAACGTGCCACTAATAGCTTACCGATTTAATTTCGTCATGTATGTAGGTTGTTAAACCGTTTAAGGGAGAGCATAATGTTGAATTGTGCTATTGATTCATTTTTTAGCCGCGACACGTCACTTTGACAGAACATGACAGATGTGACAAATGACATTAATCTGACAGAACACTAATGTCAGATGAATGTATATAAAATTCAAATGATTTACACAATGGTAAAAGATATTTTTGTATTAATTTAATCGATTTTGATCAGATGATTATTTCGAAATCAGCTGTATTTAAGCGGGAAGATTTAAATTCAAATCTACTTAATTCTGCAGTATCAAATTACGCAGTAATCAGTCACAGTTCAGCGAAATATGTAGATTAAAATTACGACGTGAAAGAAAAGGCAGACACGTATTAGAGGTGCAATTGTAATTTTCTGTTATTAAGACAGCATTAAATAGAAAGTCTCAGATAGTATCCATGTATAAACTGAGGCACTACTTCGTAAACGTCTATCGGATTAATAACCGTTTAAATAGTTTTCATTGCATCATTAAATCACGATCTCGTTCTATCACCGGTCTTGTTTCTTTTCTCGAGCCAGCACATTCTAATAAAGGAACGTCTATTATGTACTTACATACATACATATACAGGTATGTACATACGAATGGGCTTGTAACGAAAGCGAATTCGTAAATTATTTTATCATATTGTCATATTTACGCTACCACTCAATAAAAAAATTAGTTTAAATACAGAGCGATCATTTTGAAGTGTCCTGAGTTGGTTATACTGATTTTAGTATGGTAGCACTATGTAATTGGCGAACTAGTTTATTTATTTTTTGTGGTTAGGGGTATTATTTACAATTTACTTGTAACAAATGTCAATTTAGTAAGGTAGTTATAAGCTGAAGAAAGAAGAGTTTGAAATAACAGTTCGTATAGATTTAATGCGATGTTTGCATGCAATAGTTAATGAACTTGAAGAGATTGATACTTCTAATAATAATTTTCATGACTGGCCACAATCTCTGCCCGAAACAATGCAGGATATGCACACCTCTACTCCTCATATCAGTAGGAATGAAAATATATTGTTTTTATTTCCATTTACAGAGATGGAAGTTCTATCGTTGTTCCACAAATTGAATGCTAACAGTGCACCACCTGTGCATATCATTTTAGCAAATGTTTTAAAAGAATTTATGCGCCATTGTTTTCGTTGCTTATAAATGACATCCAATACTCTCTCAGCAGCTATTACATGGTTATACCGGGTTCTTTTTTTGTTATTATACATATGCACCTTCCCTATGTGTAACCATAAAAAGATAATTGTCAATCCATTAGCAGAATAGTAGGCAACCAGTTATACATCAAAAACAAAAATACATACATTAGATGGAATTCTTAAATCGTTACCATGGAATAAAGATTTTTTTTATGTCAAATAATTCACAATTTTTATTCACGTATTTTACATACATTGTATTGAAAATTAATAATAATTTATTTAAACGATGAATAAATACAACAAAGATGAAAAAGTGCCAATGGTAGTGTGGTACCAGAAAAATAATAGTTCTAGCAGTGCCCGTTTAATAGCGCGCGAAAAAGAAGCGGTTAGAATAGGTGCTATACTCAGTACACAATAACCATAACCTTAAAATTAGATTGTAATATCCTTTGGCGCTTAAATTCAATAGTTTTCTAATACACGAAATGCATGTATGTATGTCAAAAAAAGAATAGTTGGTAAATCCGTTAAACGAAGACACGCGTGGTTCTCATACGTCAACACATGAGTGTATGATTGGTTGCCTTGTATTCTGCCAATGTATTGACAATTACTTTTTTTATTTTAATGTTACACATAGAGGGTATGTGTAACAATAAAAAAAGAACCCGGTATATGCTGACGACACTAGAGTTTTAGTGAATGACCATAGTGCTATAGTGGTATCGAAAACACATCGAATTGTTTGTTAACAGAAATGGGTTTATGGTTTCTTAGGAACAAATTATTACTGGAACGGTTTGCAGGTGCCCAAACCGTGCATCCAAAGGAATGATACCAGTTTTCTTTGGACTGTAATTTGCAGTAATTTTTTTTTCCACAATTCCTTTCTATAACCAAAGAATCGTTGCGTAAACCACGTTTCTAACATCTGGTGATTGTAGAGGATAACCTTGCTTAGCACAGTGGACTCGCCCTTCTACCAACTTTCTCTCATCATCAGTTGTAAGAGCCATTGGTCGTCCTATTTTCTAAGGCTGATACCGGTTTTTGTAAATCATTCTGAAGTGTTGAATACGGCACCACATACTTTTCTGATGCTTACACGCATTCGCTACGACATTCGCAGCCTCTGTGGTGCCTTTTCCCTTTCTAGACCTCCATTGATTGCTATGTAGGGCTCGGTTGTTCTCTAAAATCCATTCCAATCTTCTGGTTAAAATTGTTTCAAAAAGCTTCCATCTTGAACTTTTCAATGAACTCTGTCTCCATTCAGTTTTCTCTATTGAGTTTTTGTTCGGTGATCTCATTGGGTGTATTGCCTGAGTATTTGTTGCTCCGTTGAAGCCCTTCCATCAAAATTGGGACATATTTTGCAATACTTCCCAGGCATATGACGGTTGCAATTCCAGGGACACTAAAGTGAGATCCACCACGCTACGTTTCTGCCCTGGATTCGAAATTCTAGTAGCTTGAGGAATGTTCAAAACTACTAACTCGTTCAGTAGAAGGTTTTCAGTCCATTCCAAGTTGCTTCCCTTACAAGTGTACCTGGCGAAATATACGCAGATCCTATACAAAGATTCGCAATTTTCCAGTCCTTCCATCCACCATGTAACTTTTAATCTCATATTGTCTGTCAAACATTTTTTTGGAACTCGGACTGAGAACGTCGGTGACCAATATTAATGCTGGAAAGTTTGCTTGTTGCCTATTAAGCATCTATCGCGTGTTCAATGGTCAATCCAACTCCTGCTAAGGGCGAACCTGGTTATTGAGCCCTTTACTCATCATGGACTCTCTTCAAGGGCTGGATATATAGGTTGCTGGGTCTTCGCTGCTTCAAGGCAGGAAGGTGAGAAATGGTGTTGTTTTTGTCATTTGTCAGTCTTCGGCCAATACCATAGCTCTCCTGACGTGGATCATGGGAGGTGGTTGTCCGGATCCAAAGTTGATAATCAGTTGGCCAGTGGGTTTTCAGATCTATCTATCCTTTCCAACGTCTTCTCGGCCAATCCAAGCACGAATCGTTCGAGGGAAGGAACCTCCAGGTCGTCACGAATCTGTTGATTGCGAACGAACCACGGGGCCCCCGCAATCATTCGCAGCATTCTATTTTGAAGCACTCTAGTCTCTTGAAGTTGGTCCCCGCCAAGCTAGAGATCGGCAGCGCTCCATATGTAATTATCGGCCTCAGGAAGGATATAGGAGGATTTTGACTTTCATTGACTCTTCGCACACAACAATGGAAGAAGGTAACTCCTGGCGCCGTAGAATTTTTCGATGGATCTGCTCACGTGTGTCCGCAAAGTTAGTCGTGAGTCTAGTCTCACCCCCAAATATGACACCAGAGTGTTGAGGATTGTGTTGGAGATCTGGTCGCTACCAGGAGGTTTGCCGGGTTTGAGGCGTTCAATAGTGGACTATTGTTATAATCTATTCCCAGTAAATAATAATGGTTATTTATCAAATAATCGTAAACAATTTAATAATGCAAACTAGGGATAGATCCGTCAAACTGTCTATATTTCAACTAACTGAACATTGTGCGTTACATCATATGTCTAGCGACATCTATCAATAAGCTAGAAAACAACAAGGGTGACATTTGCTTTGACAGTTATTACTAATCGTGACAGTTCTGAGGTGAGTATTACCATTACTATCACAAAACTTAAAATGTGGTCCAAAAGGTGTGCCAACTCAATCAATCATTTTGACTCTCACTGTAGATGATAGCACTATAAAAAAATGTACATCGTCATAAACATTGCAGCACGAAATTCCCGAGAGCATCATCATCACAAATTCCGCAGAGAAAAACTTTCTTTTATTAATGACGTAAATAAATCCTCTTTTACGTTTTAACCTAAACGTCAGTTGACGAGACCATTAGAAAAAAAAATCACGCAACATGGGCATCGCTAGCGCAAACCTATCTCGATTTCTATCACGTTATCCTACGTATTCCCCTGGGCATAATACCTACATACGTATGAAATACAGTTATTTTATTATACAGTATCGTTCTGTGACAATATTTCTGGACGTTTAATGTCATGAACGACGCTATGAATACATAATTTCCAGGTCGGAGATGGACGTAAATAACGAGGACCATTCTTCGTCATTTAGGTTAAAAATTCTCGTCCGCTTGCATTCATACATCCGCAACTGTTATTGTACAAAACAGATTCGTAATACTATTCATCGTGTGTTGAAGTTTTCTATTCGATTTATTCTTTTCATCGAAGCCTTCGCACACAGAAAACAGAAACTTAAATGATCCGGAACGCGCGGACACCGAACGAGCAAACTGTTTTAACAGATTTATTTCTGAAATGCAGGAAGTAGAGTCTATCGCACACAGACGATGTTCCCCTACGGATAGACACACTAAAGATCGCGCTGGAAGCGTCCGACGCGGAGAACAGATAAATCCAGCGTTCTTCGCATTATAATTATGATATTGGGTTCTTCGGAGAAAAGAACTCGTTGATAAACGCGTTTCGTAATTAATTACGGTTGATTTGCTGTAATAATTCAAGCGATACGTCAGCTTAGATCGAAGCTTTTCCGCAATGCAAATACGTAGAGATTCGTTATACGAATTAGTTTATTTTAATTTAATGAAAGCTCAACTGTTGAAGTACTTAAGGCTCTATTTTCACTCCTGGCGACTACACCCTAAACTAACGTCGGGTGTGTGTGTGTTTACCAGTATATTTACAAATAAATTGGATAACAGAGGGAACTAATAGTACCAGTTGTCGATCATACTGCGAGATGAAAGAAGACGGCAATATACAAAGTGAGATAGCACGGTCGTGACATAATGACAAATGTTGAGAAGGGGGCGCGAAGGGGTAGAAAGGGGTATAAACAGGTAGAAAGTGAAATTCGAATTGCAGTAGTTGCTGCATGCATATTTACGTATCTACTCTGCGCTCAATACGTTTGAAGGTATTTTGGCTTATAGGAATTTTCGTTTTGTTTTATTTAATTTTTTGTATATAATATAGTGCGGCGTAAATATTGATAAAAAGATACAGACTGATAATTTGTGTGAGATACTTTAATCTTAGAAATATATTATTTTTCTATGGTATTTTCAAAACTATGTTTAATAAAAGTATAGCAATATTTTTTTGTGCGTATATCGAACAAAAAAAACTTTCTTAGTGCTGGTACTCCGTCACAATTTCACCGCATTTCGTAAAATGTTATCAATACCAAAACAAATTTTTAGGGAAATTGTCCAATATAATAACAGCATTTCTCTTAATTTTTCATTTCCAATTGAATTATTTACAGACATAATATCATTGCTTTACCATTGCTAAAGTGAAAAATTACTTGCATTTTTCTAGGCCTAATAATAGTATACATACTGAGCCAATAAGTTTGAGGACAAGTTGAATTTCCCGCCTTGTATTTCTTTGTATAGGTTGGTCAAAGTGGCTGTAATGCGATTAAAAAATTACTTCCTTCTATTTTACAGCATTTTCATAGTTGGCTCGTGTTCGTAGACGTTTGGCGTTATTATGATTTTCTGTTAGCTGAGTCGTTCTATTATCTTATTCGTGTTTTTGTTAGATTTTATTAAAACGATTACAAGTGTTGTTTGAATATTTAAAGAATAAGATTTTTCAGAATCGGTTACATTCCTACTTAAGCCTGTTTTACACGACGTTAAATTTACGCAAAAATTAACGAGAACATTTATGAATAAATTTACAAAACAATTTATGATTTTCTGTTTGCAACGTATCTCCAAATTTTTAACACAATTTATTGATGCATTAAGATAGGTTCTAAATAATTTTCGAAAAAATTTAGTAGTAAATTTCTTTACATAATTTTCTGTTTGATACGTATCAAATCATTTACTCCTAAATTTTCTCGTAAATTTTTGGGTAAATTTAACGTCGTGTCAAACAGGGTTTAGTTTAAAATAGTTGCGAGAGGCTATCTATTATTAGGGAAATAACAAATATCGGTGTTAATAACCCTGGTAGCATTATGTATTTGACAACATGAAAAGGCGTGTAAATTTATGTTTACAAAGTGATGGTAGTCATTTTAAACATTTCCTATAATTATAATAATAACATCATGTTTCTTGTATCATAGTTTAAAGAAAAGATTATTTTGTTTAATAGAGAATAAAGAAATATCTTATTAAATGCACCCACTTCAAAATGTTTATAGAATCGCCTACGAGTAAACCACAGGTTGGTCGATTTTAAGGAATAAAAGTTGGTGGGAAATTCAATTTGTCTCCATTCTTTTGGACTCACTCTGTACAAGAGAAAATCTACAAACTCTATATGCATGTGTATGCAATCGTCGCAATTTTTATGTGTGTAAGATTACAAATCATTAGGTTGGCAATGCCCAGACACCGCGGCGATAATGTGTCCCTCTTTTAGGAAGTTGCCAAACTATTAGGAAAGTCCCCATGTGCTCCTCATCTACAGTTATCTGTTTTACTAACAAATACGTTTCTTGCAATAATCTTTTTTATTTAGCATACAATTGTTTTTATTAATGTATGCCGTGTTTATTCCCGTTCATATGTAGTGGACGAAAAAGTTTATAACTC
>SMLS01015836.1:0-10469 GCA_004785975.1 Popillia japonica | reverse complement strand
GAAACTTGTAAACAACAAAAACGTTACAAACATAAAATATGTTGTCCTTTTTTTAAAGAGAAATTACAAATTTTGCGCATGCGCAAACAATCGCATCAGTAGCGCCATCTGACTCTGCTGTCTCACAATATGAGGGAGTTGGGCAGATTGAGTACTAAATAATGATAGAATTGTCCGGATTAATTGGCAACCTTAGTTACCGGTCTGGATTAGTCTGTGCCAGTAGATTGATTCTGCTGCCCTAGTGAAGTAAAAATGTTACCGCACACTTGTATTTTTATCGCTAATTTAATTCTCATTATCGAAAAATCATGATAAAAAGATTCACTTTAGACAGTCGAGTTGTCAAAATGCAGTGGTAACAAACCAAATCTACTGCCTGTTGCATCAAATCATATTTTTTAAATAAAGTTTTCTAAATATTTTCTCGATCAAAAAATCTAATATAAATGTCGTGTGTTCGGTCGCGTTCAGTGCGCGAACGGCAAATTAAAAAATGTATCAATAACATGCAACATTAAAAATTCATGTTTCCTATTAAAAAATCAGTTGACCTTGAAATCTCCTCCGAGGTCCCGAGCAAATAAAAAACAGCATATTTATGTCATTTTTGACATAATATGATATCGAGTAACTTTTATTTAAACATTTTTTTGATAACCATACAATGAAGGTAGATAATGCCTGTAAACTAAAAGCTGGGACATCCTGTATTTTGTCTTTTAGAAAAATTTTAGACAATCTAAGAGTTCCCAATAGTAAATCGGACTCTTGCAAACCAACTATAGAACGAAAATTCATCACTATCCGTGCACTATTGTCTTGACAAGTTTCACGTTGTTACCTACTACTCACATGTATGTATGTCACTTGCGAATACTTGCCAGATTATATATTGTTCGAAGTTAGCGCATTAAATTTGAACAGCCTCTTCAACGTAAACGGATCTCGAGTAAACCAAACAAATTCAAACAGTTACGTTGCATAAACTTCTCCTATTTGATTGCTCTCCAGTTAGATTGCAGCTGGGAAATTTCCCGAGAACAATCCTATTTTCTGTCCGAAGAAGAAATAAGTAAAATATTCAACTTATTTAAATGATTATTGATTATTAAATGGTGCTAAATATTTTTTTTATTAAAGTTACCAATCCAAGTGTAAAGAACTGCAACACCTATTAAAATAAATTAACCATTGTAATAGCAGCGATAACATTTGAAATATATCGACCTATAAGAGAAGCTTGAAAAAAACAACAAAACTACACACACAAACACACACACACACGTTTCGAGGCAATGAAACTCTCCAGCGATAAAAGTTGAGCAACCTAATTTAATTTCGACCAGAGATCCCTAATTGAAAAAGAAATCAAGTTGTTTTCTTTTTAGATCTTGTAAGGTAGTATCTATTTGCGGAGAATGACCGCAATCTATCGCTCGCGGAGCTTTTTCTGCGGGATGCTTTTTCCCGTTTTCATTTTAACAGCGAGGCAGACGCCAACGATCAAGCATTATAGCAGCTGGTCGTGTACTACGTCCATTTCTTATGAATGCTGTAACTGTTCCATCCGCAGTGAGTGCGCTATTAATGTTCGATATTATTCATTGAGATGTTCGTAATTTATTAAAGCACTTCGGATGATTTGTATTTTAAGCTGAAAATAGGAACAAAAGTGCGATTTGTCATAATGTTGGGTTTCATGCCGGAGAAAAATTACGTCTCATATATTTGTAGAAATTTATTAACGCGCTAGTCTCGTGGGATTATTTTTGGGTAAATAACATGAAATGGGAGAGTGTTTAATAAGCTAAGTCGTTGTGTCATCAGGAGCCTAAACCTGGTTTTACGCATAATAGGCTGTCGTAGTATTTATCATAGAATTTGTAGCAATGTATACAGTTAATAAAAAATGCTGTATGCAGCTAATTTATATTCAATTTTACTCAGTTTAGTTGTGTACATACATAGACGTGTGTGTCAAAATCCAGTGTGTTAACTTTCATCTTAAGGGCACAAATTTATTGCTCAACCACTCTAGCTAGACTAAAATGAAAAAGACATGAGTACATTGTGCTGAGTTAAACACGCATGTAAATGGAAAATAAGTAAGGTACAATCAAAATAAAAAATGCAACTGGCAACGTGTAGCAAACATATATTTCTTGCAAACATTATACACTTTCGTGGAGCCCCTGGAAAATATAGGGCGGGAGGTGGCATTATCGAAAAATATGTAGATTCTGTTAAATTATATTAACGAATATATAAATGTTAAATAAACTGTCATACCTTTATAATAAAATTTTTTATGCTGCTGCAAAAGGTTATGGGCCCAGTATCAAGGATATTGCTAGAAATATAGTTAGGAAATTCATAGAGAAATGGATTTAGCCAAAAATATATAGCCATTGAACAACGAAATATGTAGATTGGCCGATGTGGAAACGAAAACTTCGTGATTTATTAGATTACCATGGAGGAGCTTTAGACCTAATTGATGGCAAATTAAAGAAACCAATTCAATTGACGGAGGCAGCTGATGCAGTCGCTACCAAAGTTTATAAAGAGAAGTCTGATTTGTGCAGAAAAGCCAACAGTTATGCAAAGTTTATCATAACAAGTGCAGTTACAGATACTGTATATCAGAAACTTATGGACACAGAAACAGCTCAAGATATATGGGAGGCATTGAAGCAGCATTTTGAAGCATCGTCCAAAGATGAATTGTTTAAAATATGCACTGACTTCTTTTCGTTTTCTTGGACATCAACAGATGATGTGTCAACACATATTGCAAAGTTAAGCGACTGTCAATGTAATATATAGACTATAATATCTTTATAAAAGTTTTTTATGCTGCTGTAAAATTATTTAACAAGGGAAAGTGTTAAATTATATTAACGAATATATGTGTAAATGGTAAATAAAATAGATAGAAGCTAGCAAGCTTTGGGTTGCTATAACAATACTTTAGTTAAGAAACTGTCAATGTAATACATATATAGACTGTCATATATGTCATATTGGTAATAAAGTTTTTTACGCTGTTGTAAAAGATTCCAAGAAAATCATATATCCTTTCAAGCTAACTTTTCCCGAAAATTTCTATAATTGTTTTAAAAAGTTTATGGAGTTTTATGCCAACGCAAACGGAACTATACAGTATGTAGACCTGTTACGTAATATCCAGTTCACATTTTCTATAAATATAACCGTTCTAAGGACGTATTATCTCAGACAAATTTCGAAAATTTCCGAGAGAACTTCAATAAAAAATGTTGGTGCTCTTGTCGTACGGCACCAGCTATATTTCTTGTAATTACGATAAATTTGCAAAAGTAAGGTATTATTGAAGACCACGTCAAAAGAATAGTAAAAAATTATACAGGGTGGAGCATCACATTCTCGTCGGTTTATATACGAGAAACGGTAAAGTATTTTAAACATCTTTTTCCAAAAGGTTGTGTAAGTTCATTAGGAGCACAGGGCTTTTCATTATTGTGCAACAAAGCCAATCAAACGATTAGTTTAATCGGTTTTAGCCATTTGGAATAATGATTCCATCAAAGCCTACTTTTGAAAATTAAATGGTAGGAAATTAATGTTTAAAATCGGAAACTATAAATTACTAAAAAACTAGAAGAGATGTCTATAGGAAACCCTGGAACAGTTTTAAAAACAATTGAAATTAGAATTTAAATGTGGCTGTATTTATTGCCACATTTAGGTTGTTCCATTTAACATAAGAGAATTACTTGCCTGGTTTTTAAACACCCTACATAATGTCTAGTTATCAAACTTTAATTAGCTATAAAGTTTAATCCTCTGAATAAACAATAAATACAATTTAAAATATTTAGCTCAGATATGTAAAAGAGAAATGTCTCTTAAATTTTTATCTACATTTTCAAAAAATATTAAAATATCTCGAAAATAGGTCGAATTACGTAAGTAGTGTTTATTTATCTTACAGTATCAAAATATGCACTAATATACAATGTGTTCCATTTAAATTTTCATGTTCAGTTGCTACGCAACTTGTTTTGGATCACGCTGTATATTTTAAAATAATTTTAAAATGTGCCCCTAATGTACTTACACAATCCTTGGTAAAAAAAATTTTTCGTATATAAATTGATGGGAATGTGGTGCGCCACCCTGTATAGTATTAACACGTGGACGAGATCTGTATGTACTCCCATTCGGCAATTTTTAAACTTTCTACAACTTCAAACCAAACTACATCGAAAATACTGCGAAAGATGAATGGTGCGAGCAGAATGGTATACTTCCAGAAGAACAATCAGGGTTTCGTAGCGGGAGAGGATGTCTGGATAATTTGTTTGCTCTTACTTCAGCAATTACAATTAACATCACGCCCAAGTCGTCTTATGTTTATTGTGTATTCGTTGACTTTAAGCGTGCGTTTGATACGATCAATCATACAAAGCTGTGGAACAAGTTATTTGATATAGGGATAAGTGGTAAACTAATAAGGATTATGAAGACATTGTACGACAATGCAAAGATGGTAGTGAAAACTGACACAGGGATTTCACCAGAAATAGCCATGACAGAAGGATTGATGCAGGGCGATTGTCTCTCCCCTCTGCTTTTCTCTATATACACCTCGGATATATTGAACCACTTTGAAGGACTAGGGCTGCACGGAATTAAAATTACTAGTAATAGATCTTTATTATTACTAATGTACGCTGATGATCTAGTTTTATTTGCAAACTCACCAGTAGATGGGAATAGGAAACTTGAGGCATTGAAGCATTATTGTGACACCAATCAGCTAATAATTAATAGAGAAAAAACAAAGGTTGTAGTTTTTCACAGAGGCAGAAAAAAGAAAGACATGGGCACACTTTACTATAATAAATGCCCCCTCGACAATGTCCACGCTTTCACCTACCTTGGGGTACCTTTCGAAAGTGGCGGTATTTTCAATCAAGCTTGTAACCACTTTGTACAGAAAGCCTCCATCGCATCCGCTAAAATAAGAAACATATTATACAAATATAAATCCGACAGTTTCGAGACCAAGATAAAATTATTTGATAGCATGGCTTGTTCGACGCTTTTGTATGCCTCTGAAATATGGGCGTTGCAGCATTTGGATTTCATAGGAAAAGTACAGACCGCTTTCTTCAAAAGATTGTATCATTGGCCGAGTAATACACCAGGATATATTGTACGACTAGAAACAGGACAAATTCATATTAAGGTAGTAGTACTCAAAAGAGTATGCAATTGGTGGCAAAAAATCCTCGAAATGCACGATGACAGACTCCCCAAACTATGTTTTAAGGCCCTTGTACAGCTTGACCAATCCTCAAACAACAAAAGCCGTATAAACTGGGCCTCTCAATTAAAAAAGATTTGTGTGGCGGTTGGTGAACTAAATATATGGAACAGTGGCCAAACAAGTCTAATAATAAAAACAAAAAAGGATGATATATTACAAAAAGTTACCAACCACCTAATAAGTACAGATATTGAAGCAGCAACTAAGTCTGCATTCGCACCTTTATACCGACATATAAGCAATCTAAGTGTAGGTGAAGACTACATTAAATTTACAACAACTATAAAGAAAATTAGGTTAATTAGCCAAACTCGAGTTGCTAATAAAAATGAAATTAGATGGTATCACAATAAAAATTACTACAAAATAAGGACTGATACTTCGTGCACCATCTGCAACACTCATGAGTTGGAGACTCTCCAACACTTTCTACTGGAGTGCCCTATCTACAGACATTTACGAGAATATTATTTATTGCATGGACCCCAACTATGGAGTCACTGCTGATAATAGCTGATGAACAACAGATGAACCGCCTGTACTACTACATTGATGGAGCTCTACGAATACGATCATTTATGATTAATGAATAGCTTATTAATGTCAACTATCCGATTAAGTACATTGTAATTTATTTACTATTTAATTTAATTTCTCTTTTCTTTCTTTGATATCACACACACACATATTGTTAATATACATATATATATTGCTGTAAACCATGAACTCTTCTGTATAACGTTTACTGTTTAAACAGAATAAAGATATTCTATTCTATTCTATTCTACTGCGAAAGATGATTATAAGGGCGCTACCCACAGTCTAAGGGAATAGTTATGGATGCTTGGCAAAGTAGATGAATTAAGAGAATTAAGGATCAAAAGATAAATTCAGCGTATTAAGTCTAGTACTAGGAATTATTACTATACAGAGTATGATAAACAATTTGGGAACCATATCGTAGTTGATTGCAGTTATTGTTACAACAATAAGACACCGATGATGCAGGAAAGGTTTGAGTCTATAAAAGACTGATTGATAGAGCATGGAGGGTTACATATATCTGCAACCTAAAGTATGCCTTGTAATAGCAATAGCAATTAGTATATGTATTCTTATGACCTTTTATGTACTTGTTTTTTGATATTTTTTCCACTTGTAGGTCAATTAAAACACTATAATTAGATTAAAGATCAAATTTATTCCAGAACCTTTCCACTTTCTTAGGTTTCCGTTACAACTTCTTCAGTGGAATAAAATTGACATTTAATTTGTGTCAATGAATAAACATCTAGCCATGCCCATCAACAAAATTATCTACAGACAAAATTTCATGTATTTATCTCTTTTTATAACCATTTTCTTTTTTAAAATCTTAACATTTTCAAAATTAAAGCTATGTCGTAATTCTTTAGAATGCTTAGATAAAGCAATTTCTGCGGTTATGTTATGCGTTACAGTGTATTGATGATTATAGCTTCGTTTTTTTTCTAAGTATTGTCTAGTTTGACCCTTTATGGGTTTAGTACATTATGGAGATTAAAATCAATTATCCATTACTTCTTTTTATTAAGAAAAAGGAGAAAAATCTCAAAGATGTTGAGGTAAAAGATACGCCGACTTTAGAAGAGACAATTAGCTAAAGCGTTTAAAAGGAAGAAAAAGAGGTGAAGCAAAATATGAGATTAAACAAAATGAAAAAGTTAAAAGCGAAACATTGTGTGGCATATTACTATATATGATCCATGCAAAAGCGTAACTGACACAGCAACTATGCAGTTTTAGGTATATTTTCCAAAATGCTGAAATGCTACTATTTTAACTAACTACTATTTTTTCCTTATTTCTAAATAGTTTTTGAATGCTATCTTATATGTATGTATGTTGTATATAGTAGTTATTTGATATCGGACTATTGAAAATGTGAACAACTGTACCAGATTGTGATAATTCTCAAAATATAGAACAACGAAAAAAGGGATAATAATAATGATAATACATAGAAAGGATGTCTATCAAAGGAATATACCATGTGAAATAGTTATCGAGTTATTGAATATGGAATACTTCCATAGTTTAAATCTATTCGTGGAAAGATGCTGAAATGATCCAATAAGAATTTATTCTTCTAATATGCGCTAATGCAATTTTACTCAATCGAAAAAGTAATGTAATGAGAAATATAAAAATAAAAAATATTGAACTACTTTAGAATGAATTAGACTCATAAAAATTAATATTGTTGTCTTAATTTTTTGGGCTGGAAAGTCATATTAGCGTGACTTCATTTGTGTAATCCATAATAAAGTTTTACATACAACAAACTGAACACATTATCATTATATTTTAGTAATGCCAAAAATTATATTGTTGTTTATCACAGAATTACAATAACTCTCAATATGTTGCAGTAATTCCAATGGGTGCAGTTAAACGAAATGTGGAAAATTTTCGAAAGATATAGCAAGTTAAAAACTCTTCCAACACTTTTGGACATATAGAGTAGTTTGTATTAAGTAAAAAAGTATTTTCTTAAACTAGCATCTTCTTTTATTAAACGCAAATTAGTGAATAAAAGCTGGTTAACAACATAGCTGCTGTATACTAACAGATATGATCACTGTCGGTGATGGAAATGGTCGCAAATTAATGCCACTATTGAAGTTTAAGATGGAATTAATTTTTTTCGTATAGCACTATTACTAGTATTAGCCAAATATGATAAATATGCCATTTATGTAAGTATTGACGGAATAAATTGCTTAATCCTATTAGATAGAATTGGTAACCATCATGCACATGAAAGAACCTCCCTACTCGCTACTACTATTCCGATTTCCATTTGTTCATAATGGTTTCGGGTAAAGTAGAAGCTTGTTTATTCAACTGTAGTCGACCCATAGATGAAATCACGTTCGTGAAGCTTTTTTTTTGATGTAAACGCGTATGTTCTTTCCTCTTCTTTCCAGCATCCTCTTCATCTCTAAAAGACGGATACACGATAAATTCTCCTCGTCCTAAATCTACATTCAGCGTATATTAGCGGTACAAATGTAGTATGTAATGCAATTCCTTTTGATGAACTGGCTCCCTCTGGTTCTACATTTAGGTTGATTGCTGAAACATCGTTTCCTTTTTGCTAATGCTGTTTTTCTTGTATTGGGACTGTACGTACATACGTACCTAGGGCGAGGTTTATGTTCATAAGATATATTAAGAACCGCGAATGAGTAGATTTGAGTGGTCGTGATAGGATTAATTCCTGATAGCACTTAACTGAATTAAACGGATTTTTCAGTTCAGTTTAGCTTCTGTATCGGATTATGCAATTATACGAATTATGGCAATAGTCCCAACTCTATACCAGCATTGTTTATTTCGTCTTTTTGGCCAAATTTTTACTGGAATTCTACAGCGTACTTGATAGGTACGAAGACTTTAAAACCACCGTCAATGAATTAAGACAAACAAGCAGACACAGCAAGCCTCACCAGACAAAGAACTGAAATTAATTTTTTTTTCGCAAAAGACAACGATAGGCTACAAATGGATCCAATTTTGATCATCCTAACTGACCCTCACAGCATTTTCTTTATTCATTGTGAAAAAATATGTCTACAATCAACAAGGTGCTTCGCCCAGTTACTTTCGGCAAAAAAATGAAAATGTTCTAAATTAATAGGAGTTTGCGTGTGCCAAAACTTGTGCTACACTTATTAAGGAAGCCCTTCATCTGAAAATGGCCTATGTCCTTAGACTGATTTGCTCTTTAAGTACGAATTGGTGAAATGCCCAATCCAAAGAAAGTAAGTATAGCAATGGTTGATCAGTTATGTTCAATTATTGTGTGAGCAAGATTGTAGAGGCAAATCTTGTTGTCATATACGTCATGTTGGTATTAAATTTAATTTTTTACTTATCAAAATGGATCTAACTTAAACTCTTATGACTGCGGTCTTGTAAGCTACGTTGAATCAATGTCTTTTGGTTCTATGAAAGATCGTTGAATAGAATCATAAATGAAAGTCCACAATTAAGTTCTTGAAGTACCAAGTAGAGGAAATGAAGCTTGGCCCCACCCCTCGCTTGCCTTCACCATTATTACTATTTAGAAGGTGCGGTCGACGGCTCGAGATTGGTACACTTGAGGTATCTTCGTACTATCCTTGACCCTAAGCTCATATTTATTTAACATTTTCCTGGCGTTATATTCAAATTCTTGCTGGGGAGGTTGGCTGTGGCTCTACTGCTCGGTTGGCAGAACAATAAAATAACCAAGATTAAGCTCCTCGTCTGGGATTTTTCCGACAGATTCTTACTTTAACAGTCATAGCATTGCCTAAAGCAGATCTTTCCCAAATCAAAAAAAAATGCATAAAATTCATTCAAAACGTTAGAAAACCTCAGGAAAAAATTGTTATGATCAAAGGATCCACTAATTAGGCACTTGAGGACCTAAAGCAGAACAGACTTCCACCAGAATCAGATATATGTATAGCCATATTCTGAGGGTGGTAAAGTATACACATGCTCCACGCGACCTACTAGGTTATTTCCTAGTAGGTCATTCCTATTTTCGCAAAAATGTTTCTTTTTTGTTTTCCAAGTGGAACTGCATTCAATACTGCTAAATTATGCAAGTATCCACTAATTGGACAATTGGGGAGCTAAACCAGAACAGACTTCCACCAGAACCAGATATATAGCCATATTCTGAGGGTGGCAAAGTATACACATGCTGCACATGAGCCACTAGGTTATTTCCTAGTAGGTCATTCCTATTTTCGCAAAAAATGCTTCTTTTTTGTTTTCCAAGTGGAACTGCAGTCAATAGTGCTCAATTATCCAAGTACTACATTTGTTACTGTTTTATGATGGTGAATGTCCAAAAATTGATCAAGAAACCTATGTAATAAGTCCATTTAGTACACCTAATCAGTTGAGCTATCACAAATTTAAAGACCAGTTTGTCTGTGTCCGACACTTTAGTACGATAGATGGACGGATGTGTATTAATAGGGGAGAATATACATACTTGTAAGATGTTGCTTCAGCAGTACAAAATTGTTAGAACCTTATTTAATGCTACTACATATATACTTACCAGTGGATGATAGCTTTCTAGAGGGTAATTACTAATCCTTTACTACTT
>SMLS01015605.1:0-10320 GCA_004785975.1 Popillia japonica | reverse complement strand
TGAATCATGGTTTTAAATTCTATAGACATTAAGTGCCACGACTGAAGAGGGAGGCGATGATGGGCGCTAACCTACTGGAGCAGTCTTCCTATTACTGGAGGACAAAGTAAGCCATTAAAATTCTACAAGAATTAGGAGAACTGGCTAAGCTACAGCATCAAATCAGAAAAAGGTTCGACTTCGACAAAAGATCGGCAAACGTGGATAACCAGCGAAGGAGAGTTACAGAAATCGTCCGAACGTTGATGTGCAGACGGTTCCAAAACAAATACAGGAGCGGAGACAGATTTTTATAGTCCTGAATGCAAGATGTTAGTGGGCCATCTGTCTTTCAGGCGGAAATATGTGCCGATGAATCTAGGAAAGATCCTACCATAAAATTAAACACTAATATCTCATTCTCAAACCTCTGGCCCAAAGGAACGTAATTACAGTGATGCGAGTAGCAGATCAACGAAGATTTGAAGATAATTGTCTATAGTTTTGTGCAGGTATTAAGTTCCAATTCACTGGATCAGAGCAACAATTCGTTAGCGGAGCTGAACAATAGGGACCTCGGCATCATTATAGTCTGATTTATTGGCCACCGCCTCCCAAAATGGGAAGCAACACCACCTCGAACGAAGTGTTACATACAAGGAATAATTATCAGGTGGAGCGGATTGAAGGGATTGCAAAACACCGATAGCTTCGGCGATTTTCGTGCCCTACTATTGTCCAATTACAATGACAACTAAGGCTTTCACGGTTTGAATCTATTATGAGAGCTTCCTGATTTGGTTAGAAGGTTTTCGCCTCTAGCGCGGTTGACACGTCGAGTTGCCGTGACTTTCCGACTTCCTTTACCAACCTTTCAGTCGTGACAGTTTGTATATAATTGCATTACTACGACGCAGACAAAATTCGGAAGCCCTCATAATAAGTATAATGAATAGGAATTCCCTTTTTAATTGTGGATATTAAACACGCACTAATTGTTGTTTTAATTTTACAGGATAATTACCTTTTTATCGACGATGGTCCCTATTTAGATTCCTTAGAGCATGTTATAGAGTATTATAGTTTTATAAGCGACGGTTTGCCGACGATGTTACAAACCCCCGTGCCTCCAAGACCTAAACCCTCGTTACCTGATGTGAGACAAGAAAATCGTACCTCTATAACGTTTATTAATTATCCTTGTTGTAGTTCTCCACCATTCCACGACAAAAGAATAAGAAGGTGTTAGGTAGCGGCGAATCTGTTCCAGAATTATCGATGCAATCGATGCAAGTCAATCATTTTAATAATATATCGTTTAAAGCTCCTTTTAATAGTGTCGACGTATTAACTAACAATAATTATATGACCGAAAGTAACGAGGAATATATACCATACGAAGCTTTAACTCAAATTAGAAAAATCGGCGAAGGAGAATTTGGCGCTGTGTATCAAGGTAAATCTGCTTGAAATATTCTTAACATACCTAACTACAACAGCAATACCGTTTTCAGGAACTTACAGGAAACGTAACGGGGAGACGATTAACGTAGCGATAAAAACCTTACACAATACACAGAATGATATGAACCGCGAAGCGTTCAGAAGCGAAGCTCAACTTATGATGAAACTTAACCACCACTGTATAGTGAAATTTATCGGATTGTCTCTCGAGCAAACTTGGTGTATGATACAGGAACTGATACCTCTAGGATCCATGCTCAATTATATATTAACACAGAGGGAGAAAATTAATCCTAACTTCGATTTCAAACTCTGGGCTGCCCAGATTGCTTGCGGTATGTACGAATTTCAATTTATCCATACCTTGAATTATTCAGTTTTTTTAACGAACTGAATCATTTTTAACGTATTTTTGTATTAATGCTTTTTTATTTTGGGAAAAATCCAGTAAGTATTCAACGGTGCAGCCAATTATGAAGTTATTCTATATTTAACTCCTTTTTTCTATCTTTCATGGTAGGTATGAAATATCTAGAGGAACAAAGGTTTGTACACAGGGATCTAGCAGCTCGGAATATTCTACTTGCGTCTCAACATCAAGCCAAGATCAGCGATTTCGGTCTTTCACGAGCTTTAGGAACAGGTTGCGAATATTATAAGTACGTATTGGATTATTTATTTATGATCGATGTAGTTCGAACGTAACCTTTGCAGGGCTGTACGCGGTGGTAAGTGGCCGCTAAAATGGTATGCTCCTGAATCCTACAACTATGGTACGTTTTCTCATAAAAGTGACGTTTGGAGCTATGGCGTCACGATTTGGGAGATGTATTCATTCGGAGAACAACCTTACGGAGATGTAAAAGGAGCAGAGGTATATCATCACCTTTCTATGTACTTAATACCGTTCTTTTAGTAACTTTAAATTTAAAGTAAACCTAGTCAAAAGAATACATACTACGCATGCTTGCATATTCATCAATGTCATGGGGGTTTGTTTTCCAATTGGTCGCTGCATACTGGCTTTGGTAATTTGTTTTTTCGTTCCAGCTTCTAGTTCAAAGCTTTTTTTCGTGACTACAAATGCTGGATTTTTTATAGTAAGAATATAAATGGTTGATTGTTTCCCTCAGACTAAGGTTTCTTTCGTGATTCCATACGTGGTATAAGTTGGATGAATGGTTTGCATGTCCCTTTCTTGGCAGTGTATTCGCCTTCTTATTATCTTTAATAACTTCGTGTCCTAGTACCCAAGCTAGATGTTATTTTGCTGCGCCCTCCTAGCTTGACTCGCTGTGCTTGGATATGAATGATTCTTATTATTAGTGTATTATTTTGGATTGTAGAGAAGAAATCAGCTGGGGTGTCGCAGATTTAATGATATCCACACAATCAAAGAAGCCATCTCTCTGTTGTATTACGATCGTGTCTGCTCTGTCAACTGTTATCCATGTTTTGCGATAGACTCCACCAGAAACTCATGTTTTTCTAATGAAGCAAACACATCTAGTTAGATTTGTTTGCCTGAACAGTACTCATAGTTAGTTCCATCGATTAGAAGCTATATATTTTGATGTTATTTCTGACTACACTGTGAGAAGCCACCGTTTGATCGTTCTAGCCGTATGAGTTTCCATGCCATCAATTTTTATACTGACACAGTTCTTTTCTCTGCATTTATTCTACTGTTATTCTCATTTGCATAAACTTGAATTATTGCCAACCAATCTCTGAGATACACATGATTCTGTTGTTATTCTCTTCTTTAGAAGAAACTTGACATCATTCCTTGCACTCAGCAGTTGGTTTCTTATAGGGTTCACCAAGCATTTTGTCAACACTGCAGGCAGAATAGCAAATCCAATTTCAAGATTTCTTTAATATTCTATCATTCTATCAACTTGTGATTTATTTGCTCTTTTTTCAGTACTTTATATCTCAACCAGCAAACCTTCGTAGCGCAGTGGATAACAACTACGCCTGCCACGCTGGTGGCTCGCGTTCGATTCCTGCCAATGCAGTTTTTTTCGATCTTATTGTGCACAATATTAACAATTATATTTCATACAAATTATTCATAAATGATATTTTTCGCCTTGGTAATTTAATTATTAAATACATTGGAAGCAAATCTGCACTATGACTAGCAATTTAAATCGATTTACGCATCTTAATAACGCTTGTATTATTGTAGAGTAATCTTAAATGAAGTTTCTACGTAACTAAAAAGGATAGTTCGAAGAAAGATTACAAATAACCATTGTATGAGAGAAATTTCCTAAATGCGATTTGAAGCGTCCGCAAACAATTACGGGACAAGGGTCATGATATATTCAATACAATTCCCCAGGCAACAGAGCAGACCATTTCTTACCTGCTGTTTCTTTCTTGTCTAGTGTACATTTTTTATCTGCAGTCCAAATAAATAAATAAATTCCGACTGCACGTCAATAAGACGACAATAAGATTAAAAAAAAGTACTGGCAGGAACCGAAAGCGAGCCACCACCGTGGTAGGCGTAGTTGTTATCCACTGGGCTACGAAGGCTTACTTGTTGAGAAACTAACATTATCGATATAAAGGAATGAACTTAGCGCGTTAAACAACGTTGATTTTCTCAGAAACTAGGGTGCTTTCGGATAAAAGATCACCCTGAGTACTAAGGGAAGGTTCCTCTATTTGTACTATTTGTAACTAAAGATGATAGCATTTTTTACTACTGCTAAACTTTTGACACCGCCGCCCCCGTAGTGTCCCCAATGTATTTTTTGTCTGACTGACTGCCACTACAACTCTGGCTGTGTAAGTTACTGTGTTTACTGGTCTTGTTACCATTATAAAAAATCGCCAGAATTGAAGCTTTACTTAACTTGACATTTCCTCATAGAAATGTAAGAAATAACTCAATAAAAGTAGCCCTAGTATTCGAACTGACAATAATGACGTTAGGTAGGCAGAAACTAGTCCGCCTGTAGTTTATTTTTTTTTGTTAATGATCGTTGTACTACTTCATACGGAATGGCACTTAATCGAGTAACATTTTTTTCAGGCAATCAAATTCATCGAGAATAACGAAAGATTACCGCAGCCGGAGGATTGTCCGGACTACATCTATAAGATCATTTTAGAGTGTTGGAATTACGACGCTAATGATCGACCTACGTTTAAGGAACTAGTCGACATATGGACCTCGGATAGCGCGTACGCCAACATAAGGGAACTAATCGTGGACACGAATCTTACCTGATAAATTATACCTATTATATATTTTTTAAGTGCCGATATGTGAATGTGGAATGTGGATTTGTACAATAGTGAAATGAATCTCGCACTTGTACATTTACTTATACGCGCGCACATTTTTCTATTTGATATTTATTTTAAGGGATATGAATTTTATTGACAGCGAATGAAATATGAATGCCGTGCGAATCTGTGCAAATACAAAAAATACCATTTGTAATTTATATCGTGCAATATTGGTTTTATCGTATCCGCGTACCCATGCGTGCTTTTTATTTTTCTCTTTTTTTATTATTATTATCGAGATGTATATTTTCTGATAGATTCTACTCATTCCATTATTAGATGTAAAATTATTACAATACATATATGATTATGTACGTTTTAAATTTTTCTATGTACCATAAAATATTTCTTTCGGATATAAATATAAAAATTATTTTAATACTTAATTGTGTTTGATTTACGTCACCGTACGAGTAAGTTCGATTAACTATCAAAATGCAGCCTCCTTCTCATTTCGGTATTGAGCCACCTAGGCTTAAATTTTGCGCCATCTAGTTTTCTTACGTCAGTACTGTCAGGAGATGGACCATAAATAGCGTCACAGTAATTACAACAAGATTGCAGCATTTTTAATTTAAAGGACAGCTTTTTAAGATTGGCGATTGATCCTAATAGGATTCCAAATTTCTAGCACACTCCATTCGCCCTACAGTTCCAGTTACATTAGAACTACAGTGCCCTCGTCCTCTTCCAAAACTCATGCAAAGAGCTCTGAAAACAATAGAAGGGTGGTGTAGACGGGAAAATCTAAGAGTTAACCCTGCGAAAATAGCGCTGGTGGCCTTTACGAGAAGGAGGAAGTTAGATGGCCTAAAGCCACCAACACTTCATAACGAAACAGTACAATTCAGTCAAGAAACAAAACTTTTAGGATTGGTCCTTGACTCGAACTAGCATGGAATCCACATTTTGACCACCAAAAAGACAATTGGGAAAACCACGTATGATGCACTGGCTGTCCACTGCAGTGGTAAAACCTATGCTGAGGCAAGAATAGGGGCACACAGACTGAAATGTGGTGGAAATTAGAGAACTCAGAATATTTCGGGACATACCAGAATAACCACTGAGATAACGAGCCCTATCTTTGAAATGGGCTGTGATACAATGATTCCCAAACTCTCTTTTGATATACCCTTCAAAGTTGATCTAGATTGGTATGAGTGGAGAGTAAAGCCGAAACCCAGATCTGCTACGCAGACGGGCCAAAGAGAACGACACGTTCTGGGGCAGGGATATTCATACATATGGTGAAACCTTGAATCATGAGGAATATATACTATTAGGGCAATATACCACCGTTCAGCAAACGGAAATACTAGCAATAGAGGCATGTTCCCGAAAAAACATCTAAGGGGTCAGATGATTTATATCCTATCGGACAGTCAGGTGGCTCTATCATATAACCCCAAAGCTAGCTTGGTACTGCCTGAAAAACCTAAAAACTCTGGCAAAACACAACAGTTACTTTGGTGTGGGTAGCGGGGTATAAGGGCATACCGGGTCTGGCAATAACTAAGACCGCAATACGTGGTGTAGTAGCTAAGCGGATTACAAAGGTACATCAGGTCCACTGGAACAACGCTGAAAGGCAGTTACACAGCAAACGAATGATGGGGCAGTCATTTCTGCAATTAGCAGCGGATGTGCTGGTTCTTAACTGACTACAGCTTAGAACAGTGACGAGTCTACTAATAGGATACGGTTGTCTACGGGAATATCTGCATATAGTTGGAATCTTTAAAGACGAACCTATCTGCAGATTATGCAATGAGATGGAGGAAACAGCGTACCACATTGTATTTGAATGCGCTGCATTAGTACAATGGAGACTGTCACATTTGGAACGCACTAACCGAGATATACCATAAAGGCCATTAAACCCTTAAAGGGGCCTAACCTGTTTATGTAAAGAAACTCCCCAGGCACGGAATAATGCAGTAGGGTATAGGCCGCGGTGACTTGCCACTCTGTATTTAATCTGAGGATTTTTCAGGATATGTTATTGGATCATAATTTGAAGAATGATGCAACAAATTTTGAAGAAAATCTAAATGGAACAACCAGTGCATTCAATAGACAATCGAAATTTAAACTAAAATGCTTTCAAACGGTAAAAGAGGTCATAAGAAAGTGGCTCTAGTTACCACAGAGGAAAAAGGCATCAATTTAATGCGAATAAAATGTGGATAGTTGCAAGTGATAATTTAATTCAACTTGACAGTTAAAGATTGTACAGTAGCATTTATGATAGGTGACGGTCAAGATCATAACGCGTGGTGGTTTTTTGATTCTAGCAAAAGTAACCACATTGCTAATAATTAAAATGTGTTTACATCGTTTAAAAAGCTGGAAACACATAAGAATTGCCGCTGGAAATTAGAATAAAACCCTAGAAGCACACATAATATCGCATATATTGAGCTAATATTCAAGGTTTGTGATCAGAATACCATGCGTGCCAAGTTTGTTACAAAAAACTATAGGTATACTTGCTTAGGATTCTTAGAGTGAATGTAGATGTCAATGGAATCTGGGATATTGGCAACAAAAATGAAGATAATGAAGCCTCCGTAGTCGTGAAAGTAGCGAAGAAATACAGGAAGAAGAAAAGACTGATACTGAAGTAGACCAGCAAAGTGTTGTGGAAACAATAAAAGCAGAAGAGCAAAATAAGTGTGAACGTAAACTACAAATTTGGCATACGCACTATGCCTTTGAAGCATCAGCATTAAACACAAAATCTATAGGCTTCAGCTTCCTGAAGGTGACAACATTTGGGCATGCTCCGAGGCGATATTCCAAGGAAGCTCAGCTTTGTGAAAAGATTTACCACAAAGTTTAGTACCGAATGGTGCATAGTGTCATAGTCAAGCAGCCACCAGGCCGTTGAAGTTAAATACACTGCCAAGCATAAACTTTTTCGGTTCTAACATAGTTTACTAACTGTATGCAATTGTTTTGTCGTGTTTGCGTGAACAAAAAAAACTTTTGCGTTTTTTTTTGTTTATTGAAAGTAATGAAAATGAACAATTTTAGTGTAATATGCTTTTCGTTGAAAACGTTGAAACAAAAAAATTTAAGGACTTTAGTAGAGATAACAGGTTGCAAACGACAGGGCATGCTTTGGATCACATTCTGCTGAAGATTGTCCCATTCCTGCACCAGTATATTGCGAAACTCTCCAGAATCTCTGAGGACCGGCGCATGTCTTCGTAAACGTTTCCTCATCTCATCCCAAACGTTTTCAATTGGATTCATATCCGGACTGCGAACAGGCCGAGCAGTATGGGGCCGTGCATTATAATGCATGAAGGTTGTGTTGTCTCCAAGAACACCCATTAACACCAACATGGTCTTCTAGAACCTGTATCAGGTATCTATGCGCATACAATGTCCCATTTTCGATAAAGACGTCAAAAGATATGCCTCCCCAAGTCATAACTGAACCTCCACCAAATGGAAGTCGCCCGGCAATACACGCTTGAGCATATCTCTCGCCTTGCTGTCGCCACACTCTAACACGTCTATCTGAGCCCGTAAGACAAAATCACGATTGTCCAATCTACGTCTACGTTCTCGTAAAAAATTCAACCTGGCAATTCGATGTTCACGGGAAAGCGGCAGTCCTCTTGCTCGAGAAGATAATCTGGCAAAATGGAGTCGCCTCCTATCTGTCCACTTACTTATCTTTACATTTCTCACTTCTTGTAGATGGTTTCGAAGGGAAACTGCTGTGAGTTTTTGGTTTCTCACTGCACTAAAAACGAGAAAGCAATCATCTCTAGCTGTTGTAGTCCTGCCTCGTCCCGAACCAGGTCTTCGAATGAGCAGGCCAGTTTCTTCATACCACTGAAATACTCGTTGCACAATCGCTGACCGCGACATCTTCTATAGCCGGCACAATTCTTGCCACAACAACAGGATTTATTCTCATTGTAATACACTGACAATTATGACAAAACTGTAGAAACAATTTGCAATCACAGATAAAAGCATAGAAACTAAACATATCTCGATAATGGTTTTTAGGAATTCAGTTGAGGGACCCTGCAAACACCTAATTTTATGCTCGCCAGTGTATTATCAGCTCCAAGATGGTTTGGAAGTGCCTAGACAAACTAGATGAGCTACACAAAAGGAACTAGTGAAAGGAAACGAAATAATAGACAATCTAATCTGCTAAAACTGTAGAAGCTCAAAAGTAAAGTAGAGCAGAGAAAATCCAAATACTGTGAGAATCTCCATGGTATGAACTCTTCTGGAAACATTAACCAAAACAGAACAGGGATCAGACAATTGCAAACGGCTGGACTTCTACCGAATGTACATTGGGATTGATTTCAAATTATTAGTTTTCATTAAATATATTTGCCATTACTTCAGATAATGAGGGTATCGATGCTAAGAAACTGATCGTAGGGTACTAACAGCAAAAAAAATCGAAAACAAAGTATCGATAGTTAACTTGGTTCCAGTCAAAAATGTTCAGATTTTGAGTGAGAGAATCTCGGTTTTGTATGAAGTTAAAAAAGTGATCTAACTGTATCTAAGCCAGCAATAAAAATATCCGCCAAAATCTAATATAAATCCTCCATCAAACTTATTTATTTGAAATTACCACGATTCGAAAAAATATTTTCTCGGATCTCCCGTTATGAAATTCTTAGAAATTTCAGTGCCCAATCAGGCGTGAAATGGTATCGGAATTATGTAGGTACATACATAGATGTTTTTTGCTTTAGTAAAATGCATTTCTAATTAATTAAAATTAAGCTTCTCCCATCAAATTAGCCGCCAACTCATACTAAAAAGAAGTTAAGGGATAATAGAATAACTTTAAATAACATCGAGAGAAACGATGTTTGAAGGGCGCTCCGACTATAATATATAATAAATATGTACATATGTTTAATATTCCCGAGCATATTAGCTGGAAAAAGGGAAAGGGGCCTTGTCTGTCACGGCTATGACTTAACGAATGTCGTAGAAATTTTATTTATCGGTTGACAGTTCACGCTCGAACCTTTCTCCTGGAAAATTCGAGGTTCAAGTCCTGGACGAACGGCATTGGACAGCTCGCAAAACTAAAATTATTACAACACCTCAGCTTTATCGATTACCTTTCCGCCAATGATACAACAGCTCGTAGCCATGGCAGTATTTTGAAATCCTAAACACGAGCTAACGTGGTAAATTATGCCCCAAATTTCTAGAACTGATTGGCATAAATGTAAGAAGAAAGAAGAGGAGATATTGCTTGTTGAGTATTTTAATAAATATTGATACAAATATAAAGAGACAATTACAATTTTTTTTATCTAATATAAATGCACAGCCTTGAATTAATTGTAAGCTTATAGTAAAAAATAAATCTAATCTTTTCAAATTCACTCACTATTTATATGCAACGATTTAGTTGCGTCGTTTGTTACAACGTAAGCAAAAGCTTACAAAAACCTGGTAATAAATATACCACCACAACAATGAAGGTGGTCTTCAATGATTGAGGATTCGCTTGGAAAGCTTATGACCTAGTTGGGAACCGATTTCGAAAACTGTTTAGCT